>RDPX01000022.1:3049212-3157698 GCA_003991215.1 Morbakka virulenta
AAATTACCCACACAGAGCATCAAAGCATCTTCCACAAGCAATGGCTGATTTTGTTGTTTCTGACAGTATTCCATCAGAGAAAAGTAAGCGATGTAAATCGTCAATCTTCATTGAATGTCTTGATAGGATTGAGGCAGAGTTTGCAAGACGTTTTCAAACTGAAAACATTCAGCTTTGGCTATCAATGGAATCATTGTCTCCAGATTCACAGCACGTCTTGAAATCATCGGTACTCATTCCATTATTTAACTACTCAAACACGATTCCATACATTCGTGATTTTTTCGGTGAACAAAAGTTATCGGTCGTAGACCTTCATTGTGAATACCGCATTCTCAGCCGTGTTTTCTGCGGCCATCAGTGGCCGAGACAAAAAGATGGTACCATCAATATTTTAGATGTTTACAACACAATCCAATGCCATCATGAAAAGAGTGCAACTGTTTTGATCAAGCTTTTTGAAGTAGCCATAACTGCAGGCTATACATCAATACGTGTTGAATGCGTTTTTTCTTCTTTGACCCGTGTTGATTCACCCCAGCGGAGATCCATGCTGTCTAAAAGAGAGTGTGAACTTGCGTTCCTTGCATTCGAACATTAAAAGTTAAATCGCCTTATATTTGAAGACGTTCTTGTAGAATGAAAATGTAGCCCACACAGATTATTTTTTTAGATTTTAGCTTCAAGGTATTGTAAAACCATCGTCTAACTTCTAAAATAATTTTCTTCTTCTTCTTTAGTTCTACTTTTCTGTCGATTTTAATAGTTCTCAATGAATATGAATCCGATATAAATATTGTCAGTGTCAGTTAATAGTAAGTTAGATATTTTCCTGTTTTCCAATTTGAGCTGATCCAAATTATTTTACCAAAATATCAAAAACTTTATTGAATGTTGACATGTGTATTGTGTAAATTCAGTACATATTTATAGGATATGCCTTTGTATTTTCTCGTTGTTTGGTGTTTTACCCCTTATTGATTGAGAAATAAATGTATCAAAAGAAGGCTGTTTAAGCCAATCTAGAGACTTAAAATTTTAAAATTTTTTCGGGCAGTCGGCCGCAACCATGGTGGGGCCTCCTCAGACACTAATCACGGCCCCCTCTAGCAAGTAGGGCTGGCTACGGGCTTGAATAACACTGGTGTTTCCTTGCCAGTTCCCTCCGCAAAACTGATCACATTTTTGAGTTGTCATCATTAATCAAGGTTAATTGCAAAGACTATTTCTGGCCTTGATTAGTCTAAAGCTCACAGTTCAGATTTGATTCTGGTAGTTGATTTGAAAAATTGCTTCTGAACCATCTTCCTTCCAGTCCATACTTTTTAACCTTTTCCTATCGGAATCTTGTTTTCCACCACCCTGTTGTTCCTGTCTTCAAGATTGCAAGTGACCAAGCAGATCATCACAAATATCGATCCGAGCTTTCCTATATGGTTTTGGTATGGTTCTAAACCATTTAAATAAAAACTACAATAAATCAACTATTTGGAGGAACGATAAGGTATCTATAGATTTGTAAAACGTTAGTTTACAGTACATAACACAGCCAAATTGAAATTCCTGCCCTCAAATCGAATGCATGGAGTCCGCTTCATGGAGTCCTTCTTATGTGTGTGAATAATGTTACTGAATACTCACCGGAGCGGTTAGGTGATTAGAATAGTTAAAAGGATATATGGCCAGAAAACTGCCGATTGTATTCGCCAAAGAAAAGTGAATTGGAGCGAGTAAAATTAAGCTTGTAACGTTGCACTTTTTTTAACTCCGTTTTCGCAGGTGTTACTTATCAACACTTTGGTACGGCATGTCTACTTTTTAATAAACAGTACGGTTGCATGAAAGATACAAAGGATAAGTTTTGGTTGGTAGAAGTTAAGTGGAAACCTTAGTCTTTTTTACAAGGAAATCGTTTTAGTAGATTACATAAACATACCCATTCTGATGCTTTCCTGTTTAAGTCCATCGACATGTTTGAAATTTCTAGCGATTTGACGAGTTGCCCAGAAAACAGCATAAAAAATTGGGTGCAAATTTTTAATCTGGTAAAGATCCATTGGGTAAAATCAGAATTTGACTCTACTTTTTATGTCGACTATGATTCCACTCACTTTAATCCCGAGGTGTGTTGAAGCTAGATACAATTTAATATTCATTCGATGTATTCCCTGTAAAGCATGTGATGCACAGTTTGAAAATTGACAAAAAGATATGTTCCCTAAGATACTGAACTTATCTCCGGCAAGATGATTGTACAACAAAGCTAGGAGTGGTGCGCGGTACAGGTGTTAAGTTTCCGAAACTACTTTCAAATGGCCCTGTGTGGAGCGATCAAGGGTCAGTGCAAGGGGAAATATGAAGTGTCGCTGTATCAAATATTTCGAGCTTATTTGGTGCTCACGAGGCCTGAAGACAAGGTTTCTTGAGAAACTTTTGTACATGTAGATGATGGCATCACATGGGTGACCGCTATAACTGTAACAGGAAAATAGGGGTTGAATTTCAAAAATAGTGTACTAACTTTTCTATGGTTTTCGTAGAAAATTTAGGATGGTCCTTAACAACTACTTCATGGCGTCGTCAAAACAATGCAACAATAGCAACAAGACTCTACTGGTGTTTAGACTTTACCAAGGCCATTAATATCGTAAAAAATGAATACTGCAACTTAAACAAATGCTACGACTTAAATGTAGACGGTTGAAGACTAAAAAATAATCAGGCACGTGGGCTGGCAATAAACTGCAGTCATTAGAACAAATAACAAAATCAGCGGATATCAAGAAATGGAAAAAGGAGCCACGAAAGGATGCGCGCACTAAGTAAACTTGTTTCAGCTTCAGTGAAATCATTCTTAGAAAAAACAAAGTGAGGCCGGGTGATCTGAAGAGTATTGATAGCAAGAACAAAACTGAAAGATCTGGTATCTACGATCAATGAAGAGTGGAAATATGGTATCGTGCCCGAGTATTAAGAAAGCAGAAACAATGGTAATCTCAAAAAAGGAACCACTGGCATGAGATGTTAAAGAAAACGAAACATTTTTAAAAGTTCTTTAATACATTGGTACATGGATATGACCACACAGAAACTGAATTGACTTTTATGCCCGATAAGGGTAAGCTGGGTGCATCCATCACACCCAACTGTGTGCGAAATTGATGTTAATTAAAACAGCACATGACCTGGCAGGTGGTGCCTGTTTAGGTTTCCCAGTTAAGGTGACACATGCTGCTTAAAATGGTCTCCGTAAAGAGGCTTCACCCAAGGGACTGAGTAACAAGGTAAGAACTCGGTACGCAGCCCTTCAGAACAAGAGATAATAATAATAATAATAATAATAATAATAATAATAATAATAATAATAATAAATAATATTATTATCGAGTGGTTACACACCATTTATTGGTGGTTGGGTGAAAAACCCGCATTCAGCGCCCAGCAACAAGCCAGGTAAGTTGAATGTTATAATATAATTATATAATATATAATATTATTATTATTATATNTCCTGTCAACACTTTTTAATTCACTTTCTTTCCACGATATTATTCCAGCTCCGTATCTAAAGATTGCTACCGCCCACGTATTCACTGCTGTTATCTTATTTCTTCCATTTAAACCAGATTTTAAAATCAACCTCAATCTCCTCTTATACTCTGTTATTGTTCGTTCTTTCATTTCCTTCTCTTTGATCTTGTCCAACTCGACTATACCAAGATACGTATATCCTTCTTCATCAACCTCCTTTATCATTTCCCCGCTCGGTAAATCAATGCCAACACACTTAACAACCTTCCCTCGCTTTAGAATTAAGACTATTATTATTATTATTATTATTATTATTATTATTATTATTATTATTATTATTATTGGACGTCCAAATTTCCTTCAGAGATCCTTTTTTCATAAATTCAAATACTTTCTTCCTATCTGTGGAAATGTTTTCACTGTACCTACCCTCTAGCTTCCGTTATCGCACAACTAAGCCTGTTAGTAATACTCGTTGCTAAGATCAATCAACTTTAAACACGATCAGGTGAAAAATGTTGGGACATTGGCTTTCAAAACCTTGATCGAGTTTCTAGCCGTCCTGATTAACCATGCATAAGTGTTACGGAGGGTCATCCTCAATTTTCCCAAGCCATATGTAAGTCAGTATTAATATACTAATCGTCAAAAACATCGTTCCATTCCCTAGAGATACAAAGTTATTACCAAATACGAAGTCATTATATGGGCTTATCAAGTTGCCTACTGTTTTCCTACAAAATAATGGCCCAAAGCTTTTAAATTTTCCTTGGCAACTCAAAATCAATTTTCGGACAATACGCGATTTCCACACCAAAAATAAGAGATTATATATATAAAGATTCCAGAAGTCAGTCTGCAAATGAACCAGTGTCAGAATTTTTTGCGACGTCTTTACCTGCTAGAAAAGCTTCACTTCGAAATGTTCACCGTCTGCCTGTGCAAAATCTTTCGACGAAAATCAAAGCCACTTCGAATTACGGTATTCAAATCCTTTTAACACTTTTGCATACCTAAATAAGCCTATTTATATGACACCAAACGTACAAAATAAAACCTCCTCTTTACATTTGCTAGTCCTGGAAGTGCAGTTGTACTGTAACGACAGTAGTTGTAGACTTGGTCCCTGCTCTCTGAAAACATTTTATATTTGTTGCCAGACGGACCTTTAAAGATTTAAAGAACATTTTTCTGTTTATTCACCTTGCCAAAGGTTACCCAGGTGTTACTCGAGGAATGGAAAAAGGCGGTTTCTGGTATAAATTTAACTTTCCTCCTCGCATTTCCTTTTTCACTTCAAGCTTAAAGGTAGCTATTTGGGCAAGTCTATTGATAGATTGTGAAAATTTTTGCAAGTTTCTGGCACCCGTTGTAGTGTAATCATACTTGTAAAAATGTCACACCGATACCAACTTCGTACAAGAGTGTATAAAAATAGACACGGAGCTATAAACATATCAATAAACGGTACGTTCAGAATTGTCCAAAATATCACTTCTACTAACAAAAAAACAATACAATGACAATGTTCAATACGAAAGTGACAATAAAACATGCCATAGATTTAACAACGCCAAACAGCCTCTGTTATAAATAGGTTAAACGCACTGACAAGAGGTCTTTGAAACAGCTCGTAACAGTTGTGTATGTAGACCAAGCTTTTTCTACCGACAAGTAGCCTCAAGAAACAATTATCCAAGACTAACAAGGGAACTGTGGAACAACATCCTTATAATAAATTCTATTACAATTTTTAGAGTACATTAACCAGGAAAAGGACATTTTGTAACGTTACTTTTGTAATAAATGGATTTAAATACTGTTCTGAATCGCAACCTTTCAAAAATTTATGCACCAGTAATTGTCTGATAGACAATGCAAATGGAAGCATCACTGGTAATTTTTAGGCTTCTGTGCCCACTTTCAAGTGCAAGAGGGTGGGTGTTTACTTGTGCCTTAAAAATTATGAATGCGATCCTTCATATTATACCTGTTCCACTGTCCTTAAATTAAAAATAGCTTAATGTACTATTTAAAACCAATAAATAGTGGAAGGCCAATAAAATGCAACCCAAACAATGGAGTGATGTCAAAAAACAAAGCTGAAAACCTTATATTCCGGCACTAAATGATATTAACTCCACTTCAGAAGAGTATTTTCACACCATATTACATTAATTCTTCGGGACGTAGATCCAGCCTACATGAACAAAACACTCCTTCCCTATAGAAACCAATTTACAAGAGAGCTACCAAGTGACATATTCCCAAGATATTGTAGAAAATACCGTATACAACTGAACCAATAATGATAATCATTGCTAACGTTGTGAAAAATATCAAGTATGCAAAAACTGCAACCCCCAATGAACAATATGAAAAGATTGACCATTTCACCAAGAAACTATATGAAAAAATCGAGCAATTTACCAAAATGCACTACATTACACCTTTCTTTACTATGTGCACTGAAAACGTTGAAATTCTATATCTGTATACTGTCCACATTCAAAGCGGCTGAACAAGTCCCGACAAAAAAAATTCTCGAAGGCTTCTCAAATTCATATTTCCTTTCCTTTTACATATCATTAGGTCAGTTATCTCTACTGAATTCTTTTGTGTACTTTCTATCTAAGTCTCTGCTTTTAGATGGAAGACCAAAAGTAGTTGGCTAATAAATGGACTGATGGTACGTATGCTTTTTTTTTCTCGATTGGGGAAACTTGAGCTTTAGTCCTCTTTTTTATCAACATCTTCATTCGGAGCTTGTGCTGTAACATGTCGAATGGCAGCCTCCTTCGCTTTGTTTTCGGCTGTTAAAGAAAGAAAAATGTGTGGCGCCATTATTGACAGTTTCAATCAAGCGATCGATTGTAGAGAAAATTAGTATTAGCACAAACAGTTAACTAAGCCCTTAAGTTATACGATAAGTGGACCTCGTACCTGTAAATACACACACAGAGACAAACATACAATTTTTATTTCTGCTTAAAGTTAAAGCATGTAACCTAGCATACAGTTGTAAGCAACAATCTCCTTAATCATATTAATTTCTTCGCACATCCTCAGAAGACAAATATAGTATTAAAGTACCCTAAAAGCTCTAATAACCACCCAGGGGTTATTAGATTATCGATCTTCTAACGATCTGCGTAGATATTGCGGAAGGTGAATGCGGCCTGTAAATGAAGAAAGAAGGTAAACCATTTGCTGTTTATGGACGACCTGAAGTTTTACGCCAAAATTGAGTATCAGCTGAAAGTACTTGTGAGGGCCGTCCACGTGCTCAGCAGGGGCATTGGTATGGAATTCGGTATGAAAAAGTGTGGTGTCTTGACATAGAAAATTGTAAGAAATGAAGGAATTAAGGTAATGTAAATAATGAAAGAGGTTGGAGAGGAAGGTTACACTTATTTAGGAATAGTAGAATTAGACAAAATCAAAGAAACTGAAATGAAAGAGACAATTGAAAAGGAATACAAAAGGTCAAGGCTAGTACTTGGATCAAAATTAAATGGGAAAAATAAGATATCTGGAGTAAACACATGGGCAGTAGCTATATTCCGGTATGGAGCGGGTGTCACTAAATGGAAAGAAAACGAGCTTAAAATTTAGACAGGAAGTCAAGGAAAATAAATGTCTGGAGTTTTTGGCCCAAGAGTGAAGTTGATAGGTTGTATGTGAAAAGAAAAGCAGGTGGAAGGGGCCTAATAAGTGTAGAGCGATGTGTAAAAGAAGCGGCGAACAGTTTGAAAATTTATGCGTCTAATTATGAGTAAAGACCTCTGAAGGGAGTAGCAAAATTTGAAAACTTGGATGCAAGTGTACTGGAGGAATGTCGAGATCTTATGGATGGCAAAAAACGAAAAAGAAGCGACACAAAAGGTGGATTGGAAAGAGAATGAACGAACAATTTATCAGCGATCTACCAGGCAGTAGACAAGGGAAAAACGTAGCAATGGTTGTCAAAATATGACTTGAAGGTTGGGACACAAGAGCAATCGTTTAGGACGAATTATGTGAAGTATCACATTGACAAAACGGCTGAAAGCCCGCTATGTCGATTGTGTGGCCAGAAAGTTGAAAATGTGCAACACATTATCAGTGCTTGTGAGAAGTTAGCTCAGAAGGAGTAAACGAGGTGTCATGATAATGTAGCGAGAACGATTCATTGAGATATATGCCAAAAAAGAGGGTTGGAATGCAGTAAAAAAAATGGTACGAACATGCGCCAGAAGGAATTGTGAAGAATGACGATGTGAAGTTGCTACGGGATGTAAATATCCAATGTAATAATGTGATCAAGGCAGGGAAACCAGACTTAATCTTGGTATACAAGAAAGAACATCATTGACATTGCAGTACCGATGGATGCGAATGTTGAGGAGAAAGAAATGGAGAAGGTAGAAAAGTATCAAGGTCTGAAAAGAGAGATAAAAAAGACTGTGGAAATTGAAGAAAGCAGGTGGTACCTGTTGTGATAGGAGTTCTGGGGTGTGTGACAAAAGGATTTGAGACGTGGGCTGGAAAGCTTGAGATTTACTGTAACTTGGGAGTGCTTCAAAAGACTGCGCTATTAGGAACTGCGAGGATTTTGCGGGAAGTACTGGAGTTTTGAGGGGGAAAAAAGAGTTGCTGTTAGCCCATGGTCATTTGTTATGATTCGCCTATCAACATAAAAATGCGGCGATTACAACAGCCAGACACACAGTGAAAAAATGAGATAATAATAATAATAAAAATAATAATAATAATAATAATAATAATAATAATAATAATCAGCATCATCATCCTCAGAACCATCAGCAATACCGCTAAGTGAAGAAATTTATAACTTTTTTGATTAAGTCCTTCCGACAGTGGCTTCCATGCCATAAATAACCATACAATCATTTGTTTTCTTGACGGTGCCTTCATATTCCCGTGTGCAGAGGTGATGCTCTTTTTCCCAAAGACACTTGTCTCATGGAATCTGTTGCAAGAGGACATCGTGTTTACAAGAAGATTTGGAATCACGTCATTGGAGAAACTTGATTTTGTAAGCCTAATGAGCGAGCAGATACAAAACTGTATGATTGTATTTTTCTGCTGTTGGTATATAACTTTACAATAAATCAAATGAAAAGCTTGTTACCAATGTGCCGATGGAGTTACATTCCCGGTGCATAAATTTCTTCAAAGTAATGGCTATTTAATCACATTTTCACCAAACGGATCTATAATGGTGTTGGATGGATTGGTTGCTTCAGATGCATACACAGTATCGTCAACATCAAGACCACTATTTAAAAGACTCAAATTACAGCTAGGCAGGAAAATTAAAGATAGGCAAGAAACAATCACATCTTAAAGCACATGAAATTAGGAAAAGATGTTGAAAACAGAATGTGATTTTTTATGGATAAATATTTGCATTTTATTTCAGGTCTCTTCTGTTACACATTAAGGAGCCAAAACGAGAGGTAGGCTTATTGCAGAAAATTATGGTTTACGGAGGCCTATTGGAAAGGGGAGGTTCAACAGGCTTCTACGGTATCCTGCGCATTTTTAATACAAACTTGCGGCTTCTGTGTTGACTGTCAGTAAACCGTTTCAACTTGCTACTTAAAACAGACAAAACTGGTTGGAACACGAGTCTTGAATATAACATAATATGCAACGATGTAAAATACCTGGCAACACAGTCCATAAAATAACGGTGTCAACACTATGAAAAGTATCATCCCCAATGCTATGTCATTACTACATTTACCATCAATAGAATTCTCTTATCGTCGTTACACAACTATTCCAGCCCCAACATTTGTGATGGGCATACTACAATGATCAACTGAAAAATCATGTGCTTATTTTAAAGAAAGTCCTCAAATTAAAAAAAAATGACTAAAGATCACACGTTTGGCGTCCAATTTGTAGACACGTCCAAATCGAAGTCTTCAAAGCAAGAACTAAAACATCTGCAGTCAACACGTACAAAAACGTAACACTTTTTTTCCTGTTGTTGTCTACCCATCTTAATTCAACAAGGCGGCACTTACAAAAATACTATGCAGGTTTAGGTTACAGTTAATCGAGAGCGGTCCCTAATCAACCATTTGCATTAGTTTATTTTCACTATTTAAATGATTTATTACTTACGTGGCACACACATTACAAATTTCTTCTCCAAAAATGAGTTTTGTTAACCACCCCTACCCTCAAAATCCCAAACAACTTCATACCTACCAGAGACCTCCCATACATTAATACACACAAAGCAAGGTCGAGTTTACCTGTTCCTGTCTCCATTTCTGACAACTCTGACAGAAATTAGTGAAAATACCCTGTACAGTTATGCTAGTCAAAAGTGAAAAAAAACCAACATAAAATACCTTCATGGTAGTACTCAGTTGCTTTTTCCTTTGCTTTTTCCAAGTATTCGTCCATTTTTTCTTGATGTTTGGTTACAAACGGCTTGACAAATCGATGATAAATGAATTCAGAACCATTCCAAGAGAAGGGAGCCATACACCAACCAAGGAATGCGCACTTAAAAAAGGTAAAAACGAATGACAACCAGACCAGAAAAACATGCCTAAACACAGAAAATAATTTGGAAAACCCAATGGGTAACATACCAAGAATCTATCCCAGGAAAAACTACCTTTCCAAATCATACCATAAAATGTTCGCACGAAATACTCTCATCTATTGTAAGTCTCAACTGTTGGCAACCAGTAATTAAATACACAATAAATATTATTTGCAGCACGAACTCCTCAGGAAGCTAATGCGTTATTTGGAATATTGGGTAAATAGAACAATATTGTATCAGCATTGACTCCAACTCTATTCACTCCCAACTTTTTTCTAACTAATGTCTAATAATAATATAAGGCGCTATTTGTATAGATGTTCTCGTGACCTTTTGTGTGGGCAATGTCTCACTAAATTGAAAACAAATAAAATTTATATTGCAATTCTGTATAGATTTTTTCGACTGCTCCTGCGTGTAAAATGTGGTGCAATATTTTAATTGCCAATTAATATTTTCAGGGCAGAATCTGAAATGATTGACAAATCTCTGCAAGGCAAGATGTAGGATTTTCCGTACTTCTTGTAAAAGCACGAGGTACATTTATGCCGCTCAAAATAAAGCGTATTTTAACCTCTGACAACATTTTTTTGATATTCCTTGTAGGTGATGCAAATAACTCGTGGATATCACTGATGTGCAACAACCAGTCACAGGGTCGCAAAAAAAATCCGGCTGCGGTCGATCCATCGCGATCTGAAACTCAAATATGCTAGCAAATCGGAACGCGTTGGCATTCAAAAGAAGAAAGCTTTACTTGTTCCTATCTATTGTAGCTAATCGCCTTTCTGGTCTAGTCTCCTCTCGTCCTAGGCTGCTTAGCTTTTCACAATATTTCAAATGTTTTTACACACAACTGTTTTCTGAAATAGTTCACAAAAATTCCTTAACCCTTTAACGCCCACAACAGAGTGGGCAAATAAATCTCAACAATAATTTAAGTTTGGCGACAAATTTTGATTAAAAACAGGCCGTCGAAAGTCCCGTGTCAATATGTTCAGCCGTTCTGGAGATACAACTTGGGACACCAGTGTCCCTCTGGGCAACAAGCGATTGAAGTCTTGATTTGACATGCATGAACATAGAACAATTCATTTTGTGTGGGTGTCAAACAGAAATGATGAAAATGATACGGGAATGTAATATTGGACGAAAAAACTTCTCTTGGAACACTGGTGTCCCTCTGGGCAACACACTGTAAGCCCTATGTACGAGTGTTTTCTGCTTACTTGAGCAAACCTTCCAATTATTTAAAATAGCCCCTCGGTCTTTACAAAACACGTATGGTACCCTTATCATGAATGCTAAACGCTACACCCCGGAAGGAAAATATTACAACAATAGGAGCTATTTTCAAACGTGTTGTTAGAAAGAACGTACTAAAATTATCAACACAAAGTTCTTGTAGTTTTCAATGCAAAATACAAAAGGTGTGAAAATAGAGTCATAACTGGACTTTGAACAACAATATATTGTCCATGAACTGTCTCTATATGTCATTATTTAAATGTGATATTAAAGGAAACAGTTTCGTTTTTTTACCAAGCAGAGATATAAGTCACACGTGAGACACTTGACAAAAGTTCGGTTTTCTTTCCCTTCCTATGAACAGTAATGGCATCTCGCTCGAATTGCTTGGAACTCAGGGAGGTGGTCGGCTTGCCCTTCAGGAAAACTTTGTCTTCCTCGTCTTTTTCCGAACGCGATGAAGGTAACGAGCGAAGTCGGCTCGAGTACGAGGCAATCAAACTTGTTGCAACACTGGACTTGAAATCTACGAGGCTGAAACGCTTTTCCGGAAACCTCATTTCTTATAAAATATAGCTGTTTGCCATACCAACATCCAATAAATCGAAGAAAATGCTAAGGTAAAACCAAAACTTTGATTTTTTGTCCAGTCTATATGCTGCCACACGCTGATCCATTAAATCAACTCCTTCCATTCCCCTGTTGTAGTGCTTGACAAGAGAAGGGCATGGAATTTGACTTTTCGATGCAGAACCTTTCATTCGCCTTGCCAATCAAGTGACACTATCTGCCCCGTTCACATTACGTCCTAGCATAAGCACTCCTCTGTTATCAAACCATTTTACACAAATTGCTTTCTTGGCATACATAAAATGATCCCTTTTCATCCCTTTGTCAGCTGGGAGAGAAGGCATTTGTTTACGATCTTTGCGCACAGTTCCGATTGCATATAAACCTTGATCAAACAGAAGCTCGATGAGTGCCGGACTGTTGAAAAAATTATCAAAGAACAGAGTGCAATTGGTATTCGCCAAACCCTTAATCAGGTCAATGACAACTTGTTCGCCTACGTTGTACTCTACAGAGGCTTTTTTCCCCAAATACAAATCAAATTGATACAAATAACAGGACTGTGCATCACACCGAAACCAGAGCTTGGAAGCCCCACTTTGTGGGCTTCATTTTAACATTCTGTTTTATTGCAGAACGTCCAGTGAACTTGATCATATGTTCATCAATGCTCTGCAATTCTGAATCTGACATTGCCACCGAAAATGCTTTGTTTAAGTGTTCTATGTTGGGCGCCACTTTGTACCCACGTTCAGCCACATTAGAAGTTTCGTTATTGGCGAAATGAAGGTTCTGCAAGATAGCTTTGAATCTTTCAAGTGTCATTACATTTTGAATGCCTTCGTTATCAATAAATAAATCAGTACCCCAGTAGTGATGAATAGTTGGCAGTTTATTTATGGACATGATGAAATTGATTCCAATGAAAGCTTTCATCTCTGTTACATCTGTTTGAAAAGTGCGTCCCTTTTGCTGAGCATACAGGTTCGATTGTAGGGCAACATGTTAAACCAAATTTGTAAAATCAGTTGCTTTTATGAAAACATCCATGGGTCATTCCAAGTCATCGATTTGAATCAACAGTTCTTTTTTCAATGCACACGGTTGCTTTAGATTGGAGGTTGGTGTTTCACTCCATTTCATTGGTTTGGGATGTGGTGTTTTCACAACCATGAACTTTTTCCCCCTCGCCGTTCTACCTTTGCTGGTGCCAGCATCACATGCAGGTGAAAATGTAGCCTCCTGAGATAATTTATGAATATTAGCATCAGGTACGACAACAAAACCCTCTGTCATCCATTCCACAGATTTCCTCTTCGGCAATAAATTCGGTATCAGAATCGTTCATCAAATTGTCAATGTCGCTTTCACAGTCACTTTCAATTGCATCCAACAGAGCGAAGATATCATCACTGCCGGTTTGATCGTCGATACGTACTCGCTTGTTTCCTGAATTTTGTTGCTGCAGAATTTTTTGGTGTTTGTTCTCCATTTCCAATGATATTTTGTGTACTGCGAACAAAATGCACAACTGAAGTTTCCAAACTGACAACAATACACTTGAAATCAAATCAAGGGGCCATAATGAAAATAAGGTCTTCATGATCTGTATTATGCTACCCCTGCCACCTTTTCTCTAGATTACCGTCCCGCCTGTTTGTTTCGTTCTTTTTTGTTTCTGTTTACTCTTATTTTTAACTATTTTCGATAACATCATGTAGTAGGTTTTTAACATTTACCTTTGAACATTTGTATTTTTTTTGTTAGTGGCGAATAAATACATACATACAACAGCAGACAGAATGACAGCCTTTATTGAATTGTCACCTATTTGGCTGACGTCGGCCCACAAAGCTGTTGATTTTCTACTTTGAAATTGTGTTTGCTTTTCTCATAAGCAACAGAGTGCTTCCTGTGGTGAGGAGTAAATAACAAGGAAACCCCACTTGCACTTCACCGAATTTGAACAAGAGGTGTGGGGCAATAACAAGGGGTGTCAAAATGTTTATGGACAGGGCAAAAAAGGGACATGTCCACCCCCATATTTTTTTCATTGATCAGATTTTTACGCTTTGCATGCATTTCTTGGATGAATCAAGTCATGTGGAACCGATATAAATGTCAAGTGTGTCACTATCAAACCACTTAAAAATTGCCACAATCGGATGATATGAGAAGCTGTTTTTTTTATCATGTGTTGCCAAGAGGGACACCAGTGTCCCAAAATCTTCAAAAGGCTACAGCACAGTCAATTTTTAATATTTCTACTTCATTTTCGGTATGTTGGTAGTGCATAAAATCATTAAACTAAATCTACTTGACAGGAACGATTTTTATTCTACATTGAGATTTTAGATGCAGTTAATCATATGAAATATGATATTGCAAAGGTAAGCAATAATCTAGTGTCCATTCCTCTTCACCAAAAATATTATTAAATTCTAAAATCACAAATTTAATCAGATTACGTGCCACAAATCAATATTTAACAAGTTGAACTGTGCTAGAATGATAGGAACAGCCGGTAAGTGAACATTGAAGTGCCGGGACACCCATGTCCCCTGGGCGTTAAAGGGTTAAAGTGTTATGCCCATTACATCGCATTTGCAGTGATTTCATAATACTACCTCAAAACTTGTAATTCCGCAGTCTGACGTCACCAATTTTTAGGTAATTAAAATACGTTCTTTTCAATGAGCGGCATGCAAGTCAACGTTTTGGGAGATATTTTTTCCTACCAGGCACAAAAAGATTATTAACAACATTATCATTGATGGGTTTTCGCGAGACGAAAAAGAAACACGGAACATGGCAAAGGCAAACAATTCTTGGCTTTGGTCAGATGGTGTCAGGGATAATACTGCAGCCGACTTTCAAGAGTAAAGACTGTTCTTGACTAAAACTAAACACAAAATCCTAACGATTGGATGACATTTACAGGCAAGAATTAAATGTTACCTTTTAAAGAAAAAAAGACTTTCCGAAAACGAGTTCTTATTGGAGGTGCACAAATTTATGTAAAACGAACAGCAGGCTCGTGTCAGGTCCATGTTAGTGAAGTCGACCAAAATTTGCAAACCCTGAATGGTTAATAAAAAGGTCGAAACAGGTCTTCTATTCTTACTTGCAGAAGTTTTTATTTGCCAGTATCACTGAATAGACACCACAAGTTCCCAAAGCAAATAAACATTGTGTGGTTTTCACTAATCCTCTCCATCTTGTTTGCTTCAGCAATACCAGAAAGCATGCCAATAACACAATCTTTTAAACACGTTTCTATTTTAATACAAGTATTCTGTCTTTCATATGACATAGATCTACAGGAAATTTGATTAGTTTGAAAAAAATATCACTTAAAGACATCTATTGTTTTATTTGCTCTTTTAGTGGCTTATGTTTTAACATTGATCTTCCAAAATAATCTACTTCCACGCAAGTAAAATACTTCTTGTTGGATAAAACTTCCCTTTGCAGGCAGAATTCTAAATGATCCCCAGCAATGGACTGGTATAAAAATAATCCTACTTTGGTTTTATTTAAAATGCTCCTGCATATTGAAAATCCACTAAAATTAAAAGCTTGTAAGAAAACCTACCTTGAAGAGGAAATACAAAGGAAACCATGAAAGCAGTATGTCGGAAAAGAACTCAACAACTGTGAAGGTGCCATAAACAACCCAATAAGTAAGCCACTGAGTATCATCATCCTTACGATCACTTTCTATTGCTTTCACTCTAAAAAAAAAGTACAAAATGAGTAAACAGCTTTCTAGCAAACATGTAAAACCAAAAAGAAACGAATGACAAGAACACAATCATTGACCACTAATTTTCTGGAAAACTGAAAAAATGTCAGTGGCTATATTATAAATAAATTTACACACTGCAAAAATGTAATATTTTTGACAATGACGTGTAGCTATATATTTACCAAACTCAAGCCTTGTATTGGCATATCACAAGCATTTATTTAAATTATTGGGTCTACTTTCATCTATATTATAGGGTGATGTAAAGACAGAATCATACATAAGGGCTGCTTTAATCATTTACTCTCCAATACGCCTGAGAAAAATCAACCCATCAATATTTCAAATATTTTCAGTAAGTAAGAAACAAATCAACGTCAAAAAACAACAAATCTGATAGGTGAAAAAAAGACTTGCAAATGTAATATATGAGTATATATTCTCCTCATAATTTTAATTATTACAAACTAATTTTTCAAACGAGGTCAGTCCAGGTTAGGCACATTTCGCTTTTTTCTTGTATTTCTCCTAAGAAGATTTTAAAAGTGTTTAAACATTGCATTGCTTTAACACAAACCACCAACAAGGAAAACAACTGGAGTAGAAAGAACAGAATGGTGGAAACCAGGAGACCAAGACACTTTGAGCTAGTTTGTAGCAGTGGCAATGTCCAGGTTATTGAAATGTGACATGGTGGTGAAATGGTGCAGAAGTGCATCTAGTGGAAGAAACCAAAAGATAACCTGGGACAAGAAGAACACCAATGAGAATGGAAACCTGTGAGGCGGTATGGAAGGAAGTTACAAGTGTTTTTCCAGGGCAAAGGGAACAATATATCAATTGCTGTATGAGTACATTGAGCCCACTAGTGGACAGAAGTGGGTCTTCAGAATGACAAAATGAGATCAGAATACAAAAAACATCTACCAGAAAAAGTCCATCAAAGGTGACCTGGGAAATGTGCCAGAGGAAATCCTTGAAATACTTNAAATCTGATAGGTGAAAAAAAGACTTGCAAATGTAATATATGAGTATATATTCTCCTCATAATTTTAATTATTACAAACTAATTTTTCAAACGAGGTCAGTCCAGGTTAGGCACATTTCGCTTTTTTCTTGTATTTCTCCTAAGAAGATTTTAAAAGTGTTTAAACATTGCATTGCTTTAACACAAACCACCAACAAGGAAAACAACTGGAGTAGAAAGAACAGAATGGTGGAAACCAGGAGACCAAGACACTTTGAGCTAGTTTGTAGCAGTGGCAATGTCCAGGTTAAGAGAGTAGAGGAAAGGAACCTGAGCCTAGAAGTAGTTACAGAAGTTATGGGGAAAAGATTTTTAGGAAGAACATCAGGCAATTGTAAACCTTGAAATGTGACATGGTGGTGAAATGGTGCAGAAGTGCATCTAGTGGAAGAAACCAAAAGATAACCTGGGACAAGAAGAACACCAATGAGAATGGAAACCTATGAGGCGGTATGGAAGGAAGTTACAAGTGTTTTTCCAGGGCAAAGGGAACAATATATCAATTGCTGTATGAGTACATTGAGCCCACTAGTCGACAGAAGTGGGTCTTCAGAATGACAAAATGAGATCAGAATACAAAAAACATCTACCAGAAAAAGTCCATCAAAGGTGACCTGGGAAATGTGCCAGAGGAAATCTTTGAAATACTGAAAAGATGGCAGAAATATTATCATTGATTGCTAAACGGAGAAAAGAGTAGAGAAAGCAAAAGAAGGTGTGAAAGACTAGGGAGGCCACAGTCTTGAAGACGAAGGATGGTAAAGAGTGGGCCTAGGTAATCTAATGGTAAGGTTTGGAAGAGTTGGGGAAGAGCTGGAGTTGAATATCTGAAGTAAGGGCTGAACAGGGTTATGGCAGGGGAGAGAACCTTGGATGTGTGACAAAAAAACAGAGGAAATATAATGGAATGTGAAAACTACCATGGTATCAAGCTCCTTAGCCAATGAATGAAATTGTATGAAAAAGTGCAGGAGAACTGCTTTGGGAGCACCATGAAAATCATTTAGAAACAGTATGATTTCATGAAAGGGGCATCAAAACAGAATCCATTCCTTCCCTGGAGGCACTGGAAAGGAAAATTCAGGAAGTCAAAAAAATATACACAGTATGTTTACTGACCTAGCACAGGGTGCTAGGAGAAGAGCTGTAATGGTGTGAGACAGACAAAGGAGTGTTTCCAAAGTAAACCAGGATGGCCAGAGGCATGTACAATATGGGTCAGAAGTAAAGTCTCCAGTGGGTACTTTTTTGGGCTTTCCCAGTAAAAGTCACTTTGCACCAAGATTCTGTATTGATCCAATGCCCATTTTCCATCACAATAGGGTCACTTGCAAAAGACTATGCCCCCCAAGAGTTGATATTTTTACTATTGGTTGGTGTCAGGAAGGGCATCTGGCCAGGTAATTCCTCCATGTCAATACAAGGACCCTCTGAAGGGCCAATCTGAGAATAAATGGTTTACCGAAAGTTGTAATGGGGCTAAGATTTAATAACTATCACCAGGATTTAAATAGCAGATGCAACATTACAACATAACATCAATTGCAACCACTTATTTGAATTCTGGATTGGATTATATATTTTATATATATATATATATATATATATATATGTGTGTGTGTGTGTGTGTGTGTGAGGAGCCATGGCTTAATGGTTAGTGCAACTGCATAGTAACCAGGAGTTATGGGTTCGATTCCCCGAGCTGTCTTGGAGAATTTGGAACTTTACAAAGAAAAAAAAAGCCATTGGTTGGCGTCAGGAATGGCATTCGGCCAAGAAATTCCTCACTGCCAAATCAAAAGTCCCTCTGAAGGGCAATGTCTGAACCCCCAATTGCTGGGGGAAAATGACGTTAAAAGTAAAAAAAAAATTTAAAAAAAATATATAAAAATAAACAAAATTTTTACCTGCCTAAACCTAACAAGATTTTTCACACGTTCACATTAAAAGTTTTAGTAGATTAAAACATCTGTGGGTAGTTTTTGTGAGTTTCTACCTTTACTCAATGAAAGCAAGTTAATTTAATATTTCAGTACCAAGCACCAAACCAGAGACCAATCCAATCCAATGACCAATTCAGATTTCTTTGGTCAAATTTTAAACACCACCATTTACTGAGAAAAAAATAAAATAATATTTTATAACTGTTAAATGTAAATCCAAACTTACGAGCAATATGCTGGATAGAAAAATCCAAGGACTGCAACAACAAAGTGTGATGCATAACCAATCACAAGATAGAGACCAAGGAATCCAACCAAAACTAAAACAAATAAAATAATGTCTTAAATAAAAAATGTATGCACATACTTTCAAATGCAATAGTAATGAACCTGTTAATTTGTCTTTAACTGTTTGGGAAATGATGTAGTGTGATCCTGTCTAAAATCTGTCTTTCTGAAATGTCTGTCTAAAATCTGTCTTTCTGAAATGTCTGTCTAAAATCTCTCTGATTTTCAAGTGCTCAAAAAATTAATTCAAGAATACACACATTCAGTCCTACAATCCTAAGATCACTGGTGTCAGTTGATTTACTCTACTTCATACAAAAAACCACAACTGCTTCCTTGTACAACTGTTACCAANCAAATTTTAAACACCACCATTTACTGAGAAAAAAATAAAATAATATTTTATAACTGTTAAATGTAAATCCAAACTTACGAGCAATATGCTGGATAGAAAAATCCAAGGACTGCAACAACAAAGTGTGATGCATAACCAATCACAAGATAGAGACCAAGGAATCCAACCAAAACTAAAACAAATAAAATAATGTCTTAAATAAAAAATGTATGCACATACTTTCAAATGCAATAGTAATGAACCTGTTAATTTGTCTTTAACTGTTTGGGAAATGATGTAGTGTGATCCTGTCTAAAATCTGTCTTTCTGAAATGTCTGTCTAAAATCTCTCTGATTTTCAAGTGCTCAAAAAATTAATTCAAGAATACACACATTCAGTCCTACAATCCTAAGATCACTGGTGTCAGTTGATTTACTCTACTTCATACAAAAAACCACAACTGCTTCCTTGTACAACTGTTACCAAGAAGACTCTACTCCCTACTACTCCCCCACCCCACACACAGCACCTGAATTTGTATTAACCTTACCAGCTGCAATTTAATTTAGGCACAGATTTTCCCTGCATTTTACCAATGTTATAATAACTAATACAACTGGCATACAAGTATTTCCAGATCCTATTTCTTTGGGCATTCAAAAAACCACTTTCCATTTCCAATTGACATGTTACATCTGTGAAGAGCAGTCCTAAAGGCTAAATTGTAACAGCATAACTGAAAGCTACTGTAAAAAGTGCAATGGTTGTAACTACAAAATGTCACCATGTATGATTAATTATGAAAGGCCTCGTAAACATGAATGAGGGAAAATTAAATGTATTACAATCCCAAACAATCTTGACTTTCAACTCATCTGAAAGCAAGTACATTGGCCTACCTGTCATTTCAAGCACTAATAAAAGTTATGCATACTTAATAGTGCATCTTACCTACAAATCACCTTACATACATATCAATACTATCAACTTTCCACATTTACATATGCACAATCAATGCAACTGATATGAATTTCTAAGTTAATGAAGTTACAGAAAAATTACAAAAAGATCATGGGGAATTAATACAAAAATCAAACTTCTGAAGCATGCTTCTCTTCATGTAATACAAGAGCCAAATTGGAAAACAATACAGTTAAAAGGGGGTTAAGTTACTCTGTGCAATCATGGTACACTTGTAAAATGTTTACAGCATTGCTCACACAAGGAAGTTTCTAAGAGACTGTAATGCAGCAGAAGAAAACTGATAAACTGAAATGAATTCATCCAGACACAATATATAAAGTACAGCAAGATTATTTTCAGACCTCTTGAAATTTAAAATAAAGGAGTTCTGTTGCCTCTAAATGGGGTATCAATAGGGGTATTCAAAGTATTCAAGAAAATACCTATTTTTCAACAAAATAACACAAAAACTCAACCAAAGAGCAACAAAACTCCTCCCTTACAATAGTTTAAAAATTAATCCCACAAAATTTTCTTGTTCCCTTAAGTGTTATCACATCTCCATTCAACTTCACCTGAGGTTTTATTGATGTCTTGCTAGTACACTGATAAATCATTTCTTTCCTTTAACCATTAATCAAAAGTAATCCTCAGTAACTAATACTAGCTCCCTCTGCCTTATGTAATGTCAACTATTGTTGTCTTCCTATCATCAAAACAATCAAATAAAAACCCAAAACTGTATATTGTTGTTACCTAGAATACCCTTTTTATACTTAAACTGACTACTTTGCCATGTTACCAAGGAATTGTATTTTTGAACGAGAGTCCTCTTCCTGGAGGTTACAAAAATTTTCTACTCAGATCTGTGCAGGGGAATTTACCAATCATAACCTGTCAATGTTGTATTACTTTCTCACTGCATGCTTTATGCCTGCATGCTCTAGTGTGTCCCTTAGCTGGAGTGTTACTTTGGTGCCATACTGCTATCCAAATAACCTGATAGCCACCACTGACTGTGGTGAACTATCGAAGTGTGGTGCTGTAATGATTTTCAAGATTTATGGAGAGAAAAAAACAGCTTAGAATAGCAATCGTCTTGCATGCTTTAAACTTGAAATAACCACAAAAATGTCAATTTCAAGTGCAAGATTTTTTGCTGATTGTTTCATACTGTACTAGTATTTGCCATTTTATGTTTGTGTCATTAAGTGCAATACTGAGTTTCTGTATCCCATGGTTGTCACATGACTGGAGGTCATCTAAAGACTGAAGAGGAAAATAAAGTCACTTTATGAATTGCATCTCTTTGTCCAATATCCTTGAACTGGAAAGAACACAAAACTTTCAAGGTGGTGTAACTTGTTTTTTCACAACTGGTCCTTTAAAAGACAGATTTCTCAGAGTTGTGGGGCATAAAAGGGGCTGTGAATGGAAGAAATATTTGAAGTGAGAATCTGTGCTTGCCAAAATATCACAATCATGCATTTATGTATCTGAGAAGGCGTTGATTGTGGGAGAGATGATGAGAGAGGGGGGAAGAGAGGGGGAAAGAGAGAGGGGGGAAGAGAGGGGGAAAGAGAGAGGGGGAAGAGTGAGAATAGAGGAAGAGAGAGAAGAATAGAGAGGAAGAGAGAGAGGAAGGAAGATAGACAGAGAGAGAGAGAGAGAGAAAGAAAGAGAAAGAGGGGGAAGAGAGAGAGAAAAAAAGAAAGAGAAAGAGCGGGGAGGGAACGAGAGCAAGAGGGGGAAGAGAGAGAGAAAAAAAGAGGAGGGGGAGGGAACGAGAGCAAGAGGGGGAGGGAGGGAACGAGAGCAAGAGGGGGAGGGAGGGAACGAGAGCAAGAGGGGGAGGGAGGGAACGAGAGCAAGAGGGGGAGGGAGGGAACGAGAGCAAGAGGGGGAGGGAGGGAACGAGAGCAAGAGGGGGAGGGAGGGAACGAGAGCAAGAGGGGGANCAAGAGAGGGGGGAGGGAAGGAGAGCAAGAGAGGGGAGGGAGGGAAGCAGAGCAAGAGAGGGGGAGGGAGGGAAGCAGAGCAAGAGAGGGGGAGGGAGGGAAGGAGAGCAAGAGAGGGAGAGAGAGGGCAAAATAGAAAGTGAGTGGGCGAGGGAAAAGGAAACAGCAGGGAGAATGAATATGTGTATGGCTGAATTAAAGTGTATGCATGGCAGTGTGTGTAAAAAAAATTGCAAGTTTAAATATGTGCAAACCAAGGTGTGGGTTTCTGTGCGTGTGTTTGACAACAAGTGAGAGGGGGTGTGTACTTCTGTTCTTATTTGATTGCATGCGAGTGCGTGCAGGCTAACATAACATCAATCCGTAAGTATTCCGGTTTTAATATATGCTCAATACTGAAATTTTCTCATTAATAATCTCAAAACAGTAAAATAAAGCTCTTTCAATATCAAGGCCTTTTGTTAAGTTTTTACTTTCGATGATTTAAGAGACAGAATTGTGTAATCACAATGGATTTGATATAATTAGCAAAATTAACCTTTTGTGTTTTGTTGCTGATACTGCAATATATTCAAAATTATCAAAAGTGTAGTCCAGTTGTATCAATATTGACCACTGGAGTTTGCTTCGTTTGAAAACGGAAACAAGTCACTTTCAGCACACAGAAACCTCTCTTTAAAAAGTTGACGATGAAATGAGGTCTTCCTTTACGCCTTGCAGTAAATCGTGTCTGCGAGGAATGGACAATCTTTTGGTGAAAAACCAATAAATTTTGTGATTTCTAAACTCATCAGTTTCATATATCAGTGTGCGGTTTACCTTGAAATAAGGACTTGTTCCTTGCAACGACAAACAAATATGTACAACATGAATACAGTTACAAACACCTGCCTGACTAAAACAGTGCATCCAAAGCCACTTCACTTTTACAAAACTCCAATGGTGCGGATGCTTGCCGTCACTATTTCCATCGAAGTATGTCTGTCTTATGCAATTAGTGTCTTCAAGGGTTTTTTAAATATTCATATTTTTCAATACATCTAATACAAAAAAGGGCTTCCGTTCACAAGGCCAATTTGCTTACAAGACGAACACAATATTCCGAGCGTACAGCAAACACGACATCCAATTCAAATGATGCAACCTAAGGTTCTTCCTTTTCAACGTGTTGTTTTTTTCTATTCTTAGCATTTTCAACAGACGTTGCCCTCACAAAAAAAGTCAGTTACAAAAATAATTACTTCTAATAAATATCTAGAATGTTCAGTAACAATAAGGACATTTTTTCAACCTCCACAGCAGTAAGGGAAAATGATTACCGAACAGTCGTGCAAGATGTCCAGATGTATTCCCCATACTCGAAAGGAAAAAGTGCATGCTATCCACTTGCAGGGAGCATATTGCTGGGGCAGAATATCACTACTTTCCCAATCTACTTTGCAACCAAATAAAGTAAGCGACAGCGATTTCCTTTTCCCGAGAGCAATGAGTAACACAGATTTCATATCTACTTACTGAGAAAGAGATAAACTCGGTTCAATCCGGTCTTTCCCTCCACAAATGAAAGTGCATCCGTAAAGTAATTTTTTTGGTTAAGAAACTCCTCCAACTTCTGCTTTAAACTCTTCTCGTCTTTTTCACCCATGATGACTGTTTCAGTGCAGGTTTTCTTCTTTATTGCTGACTGTTCATATAGATAAAGTTTCAAGCATCAAAAACAAGAAAATAAAAGGTCCGAGATTTTAAAGAAAATCTTCAGGTCCAAAGTGCAAATGTGATGTCATTGACGAGGCTTGGAGTCGACTCATAAATAGCCAATCAATGAAGAGAAGATCTTGCCCTTTGGGGTGTGAGCTCTGGTGTTGCACAAGTTTTATTCAAATGAGCGTGGCCGCAAGACGTGTCATTACATACACAATCCTTTTGAAAAATATCAAAATCAGATCCGTGTAATTTTTGTAACCAGAGACAAAAACATTGGATATTATTGCAGACCATATCTCTTAATGTTTCGTTTGATCTTTCACTTGATATAACTTGTCCAGTGCCCATCAGGGCAGCAATGAAACCAAATTTCCAACAACATTTGTACGACCATACGCCCAGACAATCGCTCACTTTCAAAAAAGGACATGATCCTCTAAAGAAAAGAAAAGATAATATATTAAGCAAAGTAATAGAATAAAATAAAATACAAATCATTACATTTCTTTTGTTTTCCAAAATTTTTCGGTCCTACCATATTCGAAATCAGCAACAACAATGCCATAGCTGGTACAGTACAGAAACAAACAATAAAATAACAATTCTTTCCCTCCCTCCCTCCCTCCCTCCCCTCCCCCCCCCCCCTCTCTCTCTCTCTCTCTCTCTCTCTCTCTCTCCATCTACCTATCTCTACCATCCATTTATCTCTAACTTTCCATCCAACTATCTATCTATCTATCGATCGATCCATCTATCGATCTGTCTATCTATCCGTCTATCTAAGTATCCATCTATCTATCTACCCATCCATCTCTCTCCTTCTTTCTACTTCTTTCTGCTTCTTCTTATTTATTTTGCAATATATTTTTTTAACCCCTTTCCTTTTAGTTATTTTTAGATACGAATGACACCTCCCGTCATTTCACTCATTTTGGACCTTAATATTTTTCTAATAGATTTCACTTTCTCTAGGTTTTTTCCTTCTGAGCGACTGATGCAGCGAGTGTGGCAATTGAATTGTAAGACTGACAATTGTGTAGATACTATTTGAAGTATATTGAGAGGGGATATTTTCGTTGTCTCACTGTTTTATCCACTTGACAAACACTGTTGATCACAGCCTTTTGACCGGACCACTACACAGGACTCCCTACTGTTTGTTTCAAAACCTCTTTTTTAAAGGACTTTTCCATTTCCTTTTTCCTTGTTTATGTCCATCTCCAAAAATATCTGAGTTTACAGTCTTTGCCGAGCCATTGATTCAGAGAAAGCTTCCATTGCGAGAGTACAATTTTGGGGGCTGTGTTTATTCGTTTGATGAAAAGAAAAAGCATGGAAAGGCATTTGTACTAGGGAACATCGTTTTTACTTTCTGTATATATTTTCAAATGGTATTAATTTAGTGTTCTAGAAATAAAACATTTTTCAGTGTCTACCCCAACTATCTCAAAAGTCCCACAACGCTCCAGTTCCTGCCTGAAATAACTCAGAATATATCTAAAACTTCCGATTTTCTTATGGTCCAGTGTTTACCTGTAAGACAAGATTTTTTCGGAACTCTTTTGCTTTACCCCTTTTTATGGTTTACATAGCAAGTGGAAAATTTTTAACATCAAAAAAATAACTTCCTGTCGAACTGGACGCCGATGATAAAAGCTTAAAAATTGCTTCTCAGTTCGGGAGTTCGCTTCCCGTTAGTAATCACCTTGGTGGTGTGCAGGCTAGTAGTGAGGAACAGATTTCTGGTTATTTTAGATGCCTTTATTTTTTCTGCAATTCGTAATACGAAAAACCGAGCCTAAAATTTAGGCTCGGTTCTCCGTGTTACGAATTGTTATTTAATAACAGGGCACAGTGTCTCGAGAAATGTTTCATTCGCCGTACTCAAAGACCTTTCTCTTCTTTTCTTCATAAAGGTCCCCAATAACATTAACATTTTTAAGGAAGCAGTTAACGTCAACCATTTTTGCCAATTGCTTGCCATGAAACATTTTTTTCTACTTTAAACTAAAATCGTTAACTCATTTGCTTCATCGCTTTTTTGGATTTCACTCAGCTCCAACTGAAAGGATCAAATAAGAAAGTGGAAGCCTTATCAAGATTCAGCTGAAGTTTTTAAATTTAGATTCATTCCGAATTATTAGCATGAGCATAAGGGGCTTCATGTATTGTGCCAAACATTAAACAATGAGTTAATGAACGTCTGGAGACTTAAAGTTTAAAGCTAGGACATCCTGGCGGTTCTCTTTTGGATTTCGAATACCTTCAGACACTGAAGGTAAAATTTCGATCGAAACAAAACTCACTGTTCTGCTTGTTGCACAAAAACCGTCTCACATTGGTGCCCAGGACTCCAGTTATTAAATCTCACTGCTTATTGCAAAAATGGGAAAGAATCATGCTATTAGAGGGTAACTGATTAAGCCACCAATCTTAATTTTTATTTAAACTGTAAAAAACAAGATGATATAGGTGTTAGCGCCATGTCTTCCAGCAATATCTAAGTCTACGACAGAATTTACGAAATGTGGTAATAAGTTAAAAGCCAACTTATTGAGAAATTGACATTATGAATCTTTTATTTACAAATGGACGAATCAATAATTCGTTTAGTGAAGCTTTCTTATCGGCTTGGATGCAATACAATGAAGAAGGGATTTTCCAGGAAGAAATGTTGTTCTGTGAATCATTAGAAACAACCATAACTGCAAACTCTAGCAATGGTTGTAAAGAAAATACAAAAACAATTGTGCTATCGTGTGTTGCAGTTCGACAAGAAAACTGAATGCTTTCAAATGATGAAGATGAAAATCCAAACACACTGATCGTCCATTGCATCATGCACTGAGAACATTTGACTGCCAAGAGTTTCCACCCTGTACACAACGCTATTCAACCAGCTGTAGTTAAGTGTGTCAATAACATCAAACCAAATTCTAAAGGCGAATATCTTTTTAAACAGTTTTATGAAAATAAAAGTTCTCAGCACGTGTGATTGTTGTTTCATGCACAAGGTAAGTTCTTCTCAAGTAGAAATTGCTTACAGAATATCATAGAATTAGTTGAACAGTTCCATGACTCTATAGTATATAAATGTGAAATGGCTACCTACCAGATTACTTTAGGAGGCTTGGAAACTTGAATAAGCAACTGCAAGGTGCAAATATGACAACTTTTGATGTAAAAGTAGAGATTTTTAGATTCATCACAACAATCGATTCATACCTAAAATGTTTGTAAAAGGATTTAGAGTCCGTTTTACTGGTTGAGTAAATGAGAGAGCACAAATGATACTATGTGACAGATTTTCTAATATAAAGACAAGTTAATTAGACCTCTGCTGCTAGACATTTCTGTCTGTGCATCAATGAAGAATTTTTTACACTAAAAGGTACAAATAGGTGGCTATGTGACGATTAAAAGAGAGCATAACCAAGCAATTATGCATACAAAATAGAATTGTTAGTTCGTTTTTCAACTTCCTATTAGTTCAAATATAGTTCAAATGTTCAAATGAAGATAAAAGCAACCGGTTGGATATCACAAAAACTGATGATTACAGGTTAAAATATAAAAATTGTCTCTTCGAAGCAATGACCTCTGTGGTAAATACCAGTCACAGGGTTCTGGGTAAACGAGTCCAGGTGGAGGTCAGCCATAATAGGTAATAAACTAAAAACCCTGTCTCTTTGATTTACTTGACGTAAATCCCATCCGGTGCTCGACAATTTGTGTCCCACAAGTGATGTCTCCATCACCTCCACTGCCTTCTGTCGTCTGCCATTCTGTACTGTTCCCAGACGGTGGTGTCTACTATTGCCTTTCGGAATGTTTTAAGCCAAGAGTCTCTTGGTCTGCTCCTTTGCCTACTTCAACTCCTTGCATCGCTAAGTATGGCAAGTGTTGATTTCCCATTCTATGTACATGACCAAATCACCTTCTTTGTCCACCCCTTGTCCTATCCATAATAGAGGTATTATGGGCATGTCTTTCTCGTATTTCTTGGTTCGTGATTCTATCTTTCGAAGACACTCTAAGGAATCTTCAAAGACACTTCATGTCGAATGTGAGCAGTTTCATTTCTTAGCTTTCGTTATTTTCATTCTGATCCATTCTGATCCATAAATTACAGTAAAGAGGGCAATGATTGACAGTGGCCTTAGTTCAAGCGGGATAAATATTGTCTTATCCCTCCATATTTTTGCAGTTTATTGAAAGCTGATATTTCCATTGCAATTTTTTTACTTCATTTAACTTTCCAGTCTGTCTTTTTCATCGATGGTGACTCCTAAGTATATGAATTGTTCCACTTGTTTCATTCCTCATGGGCTTAAGTGAATATTTAACTCTCCTCTCTCTCTCTCTCTCTCTCTCTCTCTCTCTCTCTCTCTCTCTCTCTCTCTCTCTCCCTCTCTCTCTCTCTCTCTCTCATTGTTCTCATAGGTTTGGTCTTATTTCCATTTATTGAAAACTGATCTCCAGTTTTTGTGATGTCAGGTTGCAGGTCTTCTTTTGTATCTGATGAGATTACGATATCATCAGGATCTCTAAGGTTAGAGATGTTTTTCCCTCCTATTCTTACACCTGTGTCATGCTTGTCTGTTACTTTTGTCATAATTCTGTCTGGATGTAAGTTAGAGAGGTGAGATGGTAAGGGGCAACCCTGAATAACTCCTTTTGTTGTTTTGAAGTTTTCGATAATTATATTTGCTTTTCTCAGTCTAACCCTCATGTTGCTTGTATAGGACATTGATAGCATCGATTAAATTTGTTTCAGATCCCCCATTTTTTAGAATTCTTATCACATTGTCTCTTAAGACTGTATCAAAGGCTTGTCTAAAGTTAATAAAAGCACAGTATATTGCTTTGTTCTCTTTCCAGTATTCCTTTATTATTTGTCAAAAGGTGAATATCTGGTGTATTGTTCCCCTGCCCCTCCAAAACCCCCCTTGTTCCGCTCCAAGGTCCTCTTCCTCTCTTCTCTTCATTATTTCATATATGGTTTCAGCAAAAACTTTGTAACGTGTTTCTTTATTCTCTATAAATTGACATTTAATTGTTAAAAAAGAGAAGATTGTGTGATGCGTTTAAATATTGCAGGGCCAGGTTGTTATCAAAAAGGTGCGACATGAAAAGAAAGTTTTAGACACGAAAAGCTAAAGGATTTACTTGGACATTTCAAATCCCTCAGACTCGCAGTATTTCTAATTTACATTCTACAATCAGCAAATATGACCCCCAGTACTAAAAATAAACATAACTCTAAGGTTGATCTCAAACTAACTTCTGCCTGGTTTCTGGAGAGTACTCCGACCTAATACTGCCAGAAAAGAGCTGAGAAAGCCTTAAGCCACCCTGTCAATAGCATCTTGTTCCTTCGTGACAGAAAGCACATTTTTTTCTCAGTCGACAGAGATTATGTCATATTTTGGAAGGAAGCAGTCAAAACGAAACTAAGAAATTTTCATTGATAGTCATTTTGGGCTCCTTATCCTAAGTTTCAGATTCTCCAAGGTCCGATGTATAGCGCTACCAATGCAGTGAAAACTGTTTTAAAATGGATACTTCCTTGTTTCCATTAATGACAAAAGCAGCGATTCCTGTTTGATTCCGTACTTGGTTAGACAACGACTCAACATCAGAAAAATGTGACTCACCATTGCTGAGTGTTTGTTACGTTCTCTTCTACACGGGAAAGATGGTAATGGTGAAGGGGAATTACAAAGTAATACAATATGGGTACTTGAGAAAGAAAGATGTGTGACTTCTTTATAAATGTTCAAAGACGTTTATTCTAATAAAATAGCCCCTCGAACGAAACATGCTGCAAGATTGAAATTGCATATCAAAGCTTAAATAAATCTCTGCTGTAGTTAGCAAATTCGAGATAAAGGAAAAGCAAGTCCAAAAGTGGATAAAGGAAAAAGATTCATTCAATGGAACATTGCCATGGAAAAAGTGCACTGACCGGGGGAAGAAACATTAGTGACCTGAAACTGATGCCAATTTCAAAACATGGGTGGAAGATATACGAAGATAGAGCTTGATTGTTACACGCAACATGATCTGCCTGCGGTGCATTAAGCTTGCAAAACAAGAAAATATTTCTGACTTCAAGGAAACGGTTAGATGGTGTATAAAAAGAGTTGCTCGACTCTATACACATAAACTAACCTAGTCTAAAAACGTCCCCCAGCAGTATGAGGAGATCATTTTAAGATGCTTATTTTTCGTCAACAAAATATGCAAAAAAAACAACTAAGATTTCTTACAAATATAAAGCATCGGTAGAATACCCCTTTGGTTCAACGTGCCGTCGTCGTGAACAATGAACTAGAAAAGCGAAAAAAACGCCAAAGGTTTAAAATAATAGGTTTATCCATGGAGACGTTGGCTTCCTTTCCTGAGGACAATAAACTGAATCCCATATTGGTATTTAAACAAAAAACACTTCCAAAATAAAACTTCCCATTCACGTATGTCTTGGGAGGGTCGGGAAAAAAGGAACAGAATTTCCGGTGGAGAAAGCTTGGAAACGTCAATCCAGAGATTTGATTCAACGGGAAAAATTGCTTTACCTGGGCTCCTTGAAGTACCATCAAGTAAAAAACAAAAAGAAGACTGAATTGCAATTATCTCATGAGGACTTATAAATATCGTCCTGCCTATTAATGGCAGATATTCAAGGGTAGAATTAAATAAAAATAGGCAGAACGTTAATTTCGTGCAGATGCCCACTTTGAAAATTGTAAATAGGTAAAGAAATTGTAGGACGAAGTTGACTCGGAAATGACACAATGTTCTTTCAAGAAATGTGGCTTGTCAAATGCTATGAATGGGACTGAAGATCAGACGTTTTGGGAAAATGATTGTAAATTGAAGACAAAGAAGCATCCTATATTCTTGTAGTGATGCAATTGCACTAGATAAGATGCAGGTTTTAAGTAGACAAAGCAAGTTTAGTAAATTTGACAAAGAAACAATGATGAAAACTGCAGAAATTTTTTCTTTGTGAAACAATTAAAATGGAGCTTGAATTGACACAGAAGCGTTCATGTTATTTTCTACATTGCCTCGCCCTGTTTTTGCAATTAACATTAAGAATTTATTGCCTTTTTGAGAAGGAAGTATTGTACTTTCTTGATCATAAAAGAGCATTTACTGCGCTTTTTTAAGGGAAGGTATTTCTTTCTTAATCACAGGTAAGCATTTAGTGCTCTTTTTTAAAGAGACATTTGTACTTTCTCAATCAAAATAAACGTTCGTTAAAGCTTTGAGGAGAAGTGTTGGCACTTTCTCGATCATGGCTAAGCATTTACGTACATATAATGACATCCATACGTTTCTTGGTGATCAGAAACTAAAAATACGTACCACTTCTAGCAAAGACATCTCAATACTTGCAGGTATGAAATAAAACTTGGTGAAGGCTAAGCGTCGGCTTATACAGCAGGTATAAGAGAAAATGCACATTTCTGCCTTTAAAGCTCATCCTTAACTAATATATCGGGTTGGCATACATACCGGACTATACAATATTTACTCGTAACAACGCAGAAACGAACTAATATGGGAGAATCATACTCAAAATTTGAAAGCTTCTTCTCAAGTTACAGAGAGACGTTTTTCGTCCCTTGTTAAAAGATGTCAGTAAGCAAAGATTTGTAGGAGTTGAATTGCCACTTCATTTAAAAAGTCCTGTTCTATTTTTTTCAGAGTTTGCATTTTGTCAATTTCATAATTTACGCGTGCATTCAATAAAGACCACAGTAGATACAAGGAACAACAGTAAGTGAGCTTCGTGACACTTTTTAGTTGAAATGTAGATATTATTCATTGCAAGATGCCATCCTTTAATCTTATTGGTAGACGACCATGAATCTTTATCTTAATTAATGCTATACTAAATCCTATAACATAGTTGTTACTAAATTTTGACAACTCACTGAATTTGATGGTGGATAGTTATATATGAATGGCATATAGAAGTTAGCATTTGGCATTTTTGACAGGGTGATTGAGATTGTGATTGAGTAACCAAAAACATCTACTATATTTCCTGATGTAGATTGCAGGCCTAATAGCAATAAACTCCTTGAGTTTGCATACATTTTTGTCTGGGAGATCCAATAAGCATCACACATTAGATGCTAATCTTTCCTTAGNATTTTAGCCTCGTTCTGTCTTTTGCACTTCTACCCTCAATCCTCCAAATTTTAAATCCTCATTGCGATATTGAGGAGAAGTGTATGAATCCTAAATAGGTAACATAGAACATATTAATTGGTATGATTGTCTTGTGATTATAAGGTGGTTTCTAACAATTATTGGAAACCATTCCTTTTTTTGAAATTGGTAGTAATCAAATGTATTTTCCGGTTTTAATTCACTGTACGTCACTATGTAAACGCCTACCCCAAAATTTTGTACTACTTCTGTATCTCAGCATTTCTACCACTTTGTTTAAAATGTTATAACATAGTTGTTACTAAATTTTGACAACTCACTGAATTTGATGGTGGATAGTTATATATGAATGGCATATAGAAGTTAGCATTTGGCATTTTTGACAGGGTGATTGAGATTGTGATTGAGTAACCAAAAACATCTACTATATTTCCTGATGTAGATTGCAGGCCTAATAGCAATAAACTCCTTGAGTTTGCATACATTTTTGTCTGGGAGATCCAATAAGCATCACACATTAGATGCTAATCTTTCCTTAGATTTAGGTGTATCTTTCTCTCTGGCAATACCTATCTTGGGTATGATACCTATGTACTTTGCACACTTTGCTGTCCAGTGCATAAGAAACTTTTTGTACATGTGATTTACTATCCCATATAAACCACCAATTGAATAACCATTGGTCCAAAGTAGCGTGGTAATTCTAAAATAGAACCTGGTTTGACACTTTTCAAAGCTCTGTTTTGCAACTTCCTTATCAGACAATTCTGGTGCTTGGGGAACTAAGAAGAGATATTCACATAAGACACCTTATTTGAAAATCTACTTGACATCCTTTCAGCTTAATCTTAGGCAATCACACAAAACCTTGTTTCAGACAATCATTAATATTTCATTGTATTTTTTTATCCTTTTAAGTGGGTCTGAAAGAAACGTTTGGCAACAAGGGGGAAAAAAGCAAAAAGCGATACAAAGGCGTAACTATGCTCCTACTGAAAAAGGATATGATAATAAAAGTATCTGCCATTTAAACTGGCATTGAATGTTGAAAGTTTCGTTGAGCCTGCAGGGATACCTTAAGTTGGCTTTTAATGCCAGGAAATTGATCTCCACACTGAAAGTGTGGACTATGTCCGAGTGAACAAGCGAGCATCATCCAAAAGATAAATGGACTGTGATGTAATGTTCAGCATCATCACACTTGAGTTAGCGTCATCACGCCATTTGGAAAGAAAAAGTGTAGTGTCAGATTTCATATTTGATTTTGCAGTGCATGACGTAATAGCAGGAATCACTGAAGACAAGCCGAAAGACGTACCTTCAAAGATTTGTGATATGGTTGTTGTGTTGAGTTCTTCTGAAAAGCTTTAAAATTGAAATTTGGAAATAAAATCGCCTTTGTCGCATTAAAATTGAGTCGTTCAAAACAGAAACAAAGCTTCAATAAAATCGCTCCCTTTTGATGGGTTCAACATTAAACGAACAATTAATTTGAAAAAAGGCCACTTTTCACCATTGACACTTGGCAAAAATTACTAAATAAACTGATTTGCTATTAAAGCACAATTTTGGTCAGAAGGGTGATATTTCATTATAAACTTTTAATTTCTGACCAGTCAGACAACTTCAAGTACGTTTTTGGAACTTCGTGAGGGTGGAAATTTTCAGAGCCTAACTGTACAGTACATAAGTAAGTACATTATGTACCATTTGATGAATTGTAATCAATAAATTCAAAGATACTTTCTTCATCGAAATTATATTGGACAAGCCAGTGTGTACTTAGTAACAGAAATTTTGTAATCAATCAATTTTGTAATCGAAAGTTTACCGGTGCTGAAATATACTGTAGGACAGGTATAACTGAATGGATATTGAAATCTTTAGGCCAAAACTTAGAACTTTGAATATGTATCCTACATATGGGCATGGCACCACAAAATGAAAAGTTTGGAAGTGGAAATAACCAAAAAATTAAGCATAACTACAATAACTTAATTTTTTGAAAATCTTGAAACTTTGCATCTTTGGGGTGATTTTATTCCTCTAACTTAAATCTAGTGGACATTCGAAAAAGCTTTTTACACCTAAAAACTTAAAGAAAGCTATCACCGATTAAGGAGTTCATTTTTTAATCAACATGGCCCCTTTTTTCAAATAATGGATGCACAGACGTATATAAAAGTAAAATTTTAGCACTAAATATTTCGAATACTAACTCAAGAGAACAGTAAAAGAATTTTCTTTAAAGAAACGTATTTGAAAAGAACTCTTTAAAATATGGGAATATAGCCGTAAGCTACTTTTCATAAATTATTTCTTGACTTTAGACTTTTTAACAGCAAACACAGGTTTGATTTTCCTCTGAATAGAATCAGAAAAGGGATAACAGACACACCGTTTCAACTTCAAAAGTACCGACGTAATAACCTCCAGTGTGCGAAAGTTCTGGAATTTTTTAATCCCCACCTAAGCACCAGTGCTAAGTTCGTACAACCAAAGGCTAAATGAAATAAATATCTAACTGGTAAAAGGCAACCGAAAAGTTTAAGATTATATCGTTAAAAAGTCGTCTTGTTTAAGTATTTGAAAGTAAACCATTGACAAAGTTAACAGACTAATTTTTTTTGTCAGCCGTTCTTGAAATTTTTGTAGCGCAGTCAAGCACCGTTAAGAAATTGGTGGTGCCAACGAGCCTCAGCCCCCAAAATGTGGTGCAAAAATAATAAAAAACGGAATCATAAAATTATGCAATTTTGTGTAAAATAGCTTTTGAAAAAATCAATCAAAATTCAAAATCTACAATCAGTTTTGAAAATGAAGTCATTGGCAATATCATTTAAATCTAGGAAGTTTGTTACTAACTTAAGGAAATGCAATACAGACAAAGAATAAAAATGTTCAGCTAGAATTGTTTATAAAAGCCATGTTTTTATTCTTGTTGTTGCAGTTTGCAGCTAGGTCCACTTAGAATAATTCAAAATTGAAAAACATGTAAGGTATAAGTGACATTGGTGATGTCGTGAGGGTTTTTATTGGACTTAGAATATCGTTCAAGCATTCAGGCTTGGTCTACTGAAAATAATGCAAATTATATCGGTATCTATAGAAAATTGTACCATATCAATATCCCCTTTATAATTATCTTGCCAGAAAACTGTTCTTTAGTTATGTTTTGAGAATAAATCAGCTTTGAAAACAGCAATATTGCCCTCTAGTAGCAGTCTTGACTCATCACATTTTTGCAGAATACACGACCTCATGTTGTATGAAGCATGAAAAAACTCAGCAGTAAGGATCTTGTACGATCATTGGAAGATACAATGGTTTTTTGCTTTGGTAGTTGTCAGTATGACGTAAAATTAGGTAGTTCTGGAGAATTCTCTTCGTTTCCTTTGACTTGAGGAATATTCACAGCCAGTTACACTGTTCTTCCTCCTGCAAATTTGCCTTTTTACTGCTTGGAGTGTTCTCAATAAATTTTCAGTGTGAGAGAAAAGAAGGTGTGTGATTTATAACCAACAAAACAAACCACAAATGATTTGATTTGCTTTTTTAATTCAACAATTCGCCACTTATCTCGGTTTCCACACCACAGTTTTGAATACAGTTCTCTCAAACAACAATCACTTGTATATGATTGTCCCATGCTTGCATAAAACTGTATGCACGCACAACCCATCAAGTATTAGATAACATAGCAATTATGTTAGACTAATTTAAACCTTTAAAACCACACTTAGCTTAATTTTCTATTTGGTCTAAAAGGTTCTCTCATGTAGGGAACTATTTGATCATGGTATTAATATTCTTGCGGCACCCAACACGTCCCTCTTCCCAAAAGAGTGGGGATTTTGTGGTACCTCTTACTGATACTGACAGTCAGTATACATCACAATTTGTACCATGGGCTTCTAAATGGAAATACTGTATTTTTACAGATTTTTTTAAAGAATTTTTGTACAGAAATGGTAAAAGCAACAATAAATGTTCCAATTACAACAGGTCCTGTGTCATGATTTCACAAAGGTATGCCCTGACGTGCTAAATATTTAAAGGACTCAAGAAAGGTCAAATAGCATAAATAATGTTAAACTTATATCCCTAGTNCACAAAATGAAAAGTTTGGAAGTGGAAATAACCAAAAAATTAAGCATAACTACAATAACTTAATTTTTTGAAAATCTTGAAACTTTGCATCTTTGGGGTGATTTTATTCCTCTAACTTAAATATAGTGGACATTCGAAAAAGCTTTTTACACCTAAAAACTTAAAGAAAGCTATCACCGATTAAGGAGTTCATTTTTTAATCAACATGGCCCCTTTTTTCAAATAATGGATGCACAGACGTATATAAAAGTAAAATTTTAGCACTAAATATTTCGAATACTAACTCAAGAGAACAGTAAAAGAATTTTCTTTAAAGAAACGTATTTGAAAAGAACTCTTTAAAATATGGGAATATAGCCGTAAGCTACTTTTCATAAATTATTTCTTGACTTTAGACTTTTTAACAGCAAACACAGGTTTGATTTTCCTCTGAATAGAATCAGAAAAGGGATAACAGACACACCGTTTCAACTTCAAAAGTACCGACGTAATAACCTCCAGTGTGCGAAAGTTCTGGAATTTTTTAATCCCCACCTAAGCACCAGTGCTAAGTTCGTACAACCAAAGGCTAAATGAAATAAATATCTAACTGGTAAAAGGCAACCGAAAAGTTTAAGATTATATCGTTAAAAAGTCGTCTTGTTTAAGTATTTGAAAGTAAACCATTGACAAAGTTAACAGACTAATTTTTTTTGTCAGCCGTTCTTGAAATTTTTGTAGCGCAGTCAAGCACCGTTAAGAAATTGGTGGTGCCAACGAGCCTCAGCCCCCAAAATATGGTGCAAAAATAATAAAAAACGGAATCATAAAATTATGCAATTTTGTGTAAAATAGCTTTTGAAAAAATCAATCAAAATTCAAAATCTACAATCAGTTTTGAAAATGAAGTCATTGGCAATATCATTTAAATCTAGGAAGTTTGTTACTAACTTAAGGAAATGCAATACAGACAAAGAATAAAAATGTTCAGCTAGAATTGTTTATAAAAGCCATGTTTTTATTCTTGTTGTTGCAGTTTGCAGCTAGGTCCACTTAGAATAATTCAAAATTGAAAAACATGTAAGGTATAAGTGACATTGGTGATGTCGTGAGGGTTTTTATTGGACTTAGAATATCGTTCAAGCATTCAGGCTTGGTCTACTGAAAATAATGCAAATTATATCGGTATCTATAGAAAATTGTACCATATCAATATCCCCTTTATAATTATCTTGCCAGAAAACTGTTCTTTAGTTATGTTTTGAGAATAAATCAGCTTTGAAAACAGCAATATTGCCCTCTAGTAGCAGTCTTGACTCATCACATTTTTGCAGAATACACGACCTCATGTTGTATGAAGCATGAAAAAACTCAGCAGTAAGGATCTTGTACGATCATTGGAAGATACAATGGTTTTTTGCTTTGGTAGTTGTCAGTATGACGTAAAATTAGGTAGTTCTGGAGAATTCTCTTCGTTTCCTTTGACTTGAGGAATATTCACAGCCAGTTACACTGTTCTTCCTCCTGCAAATTTGCCTTTTTACTGCTTGGAGTGTTCTCAATAAATTTTCAGTGTGAGAGAAAAGAAGGTGTGTGATTTATAACCAACAAAACAAACCACAAATGATTTGATTTGCTTTTTTAATTCAACAATTCGTCACTTATCTCGGTTTCCACACCACAGTTTTGAATACAGTTCTCCCAAAGAACAATCACTTGTATATGATTGTCCCATGCTTGCATAAAACTGTATGCACGCACAACCCATCAAGTATTAGATAACATAGCAATTATGTTAGACTAATTTAAACCTTTAAAACCACACTTAGCTTAATTTTCTATTTGGTCTAAAAGGTTCTCTCATGTAGGGAACTATTTGATCATGGTATTAATATTCTTGCGGCACCCAACACGTCCCTCTTCCCAAAAGAGTGGGGATTTTGTGGTACCTCTTACTGATACTGACAGTCAGTATACATCACAATTTGTACCATGGGCTTTTAAATGGAAATACTGTATTTTTACAGATTTTGTTTAAGAATTTTTGTACAGAAATGTTAAAAGCAACAATAAATGTTGCAATTACAACAGGTCCTGTGTCATGATTTCACAAAGGTATGCCCTGACGTGCTAAATATTTAAAGGACTCAAGAAAGGTCAAATAGCATAAATAATGTTAAACTTATATCCCTAGTCATAACGAGGGATAGAAACGAGAAAAACACAGTTATATTCAGAAACTAACTTTCTTCTTGTTTATGTTCTCAAACGCGATGATGTCTGTCCTCTTGAATAACTGAAAAATCACTTGTATTATCAAATGGGCACATGTGTTTCGTATGTGCCCAACTGGGAATACAGAATTTAAAACGGGTCATATCGTAACACCCTCACATGGCTACAAAAGGAAAGTCATTTCCTGACATACAGCTGAGAGTGACATATACTTTACATTCCATTTCCGGCTTATTATGGGACCGTCATCGCTAAATCTAACACAGTAACCGGTGATACTTCGGCGGTCATCCATCGACGATGCCCAATCAGCATCAGAATAAGCGATCAACTTCAAATCGCTTTCGTTATGTCAGCTGGTAATCAAGTGATCCTTCGGTGTAACGAAAAAAATATTTCAGCATAACTGGATCTTCTATTTCTGGTTTTGATAGATGTTGTGATAATTTGGTGATAACATAACTAAGGTTAGGACGAGTACAACTCATCGCATATACTAAACTCCCATCATCTAGCGATATTTGGTAGGTTCAACGTCATCTCTCGATGTAGCATCAGCATACATTTTCATATTTACCTCACATAGTGTGGCTCTTGGCTTGCAATCTGCAAAACCATATTTCCGAATAAGATCCTCAAGGTAGTGGGATTGCGACATCGATAAAAAATTCTCACCTTGTGTGAACTTAATTCCAAGGAATGTTGACAGTATTCCAAGGTCCTTCATTTAAAACTTGTTACTAAGTTTTGTTTTAAATCAGATTTAACAAATGGAGCGAGCTGGTGGCTATGATAATGTCATGAACCCAAACTAACAATACAGTAACATTATCATCGTGTCGGCAAATGAATACGCATCGGAAAACTGTAGATTGTACGAATCCTTCGTTCTTAAGAAAATCAAAATGTGTGTTGTGGCAATTGCGACCACTTTGTTTAAACCCCTAAAGTGATTCATTCAGTTTGCAGACTAAGTTCCGTTGTTTGGTTTCCTTATAGCAAGGTGGCGCATGTAGATAAGGATAAGCACCTTTTTTATCTATTTGGTGCAAGTTCCAATCACGTTGAGCTGCTAATTACATAAGCATCCGCACTGATTACATTCTTGGTGTGGCAAAAATGTTTCGTAGTAGTCCAGACCCTACACTGGGCTACATTATTTTGCTACATAACGAACTTTATATGTACCATTTTCTTTAATGAACCCACTTTCCTCGAACTATCTTCTTATCAGAGGAAAGTTCTGCTAGTTCAAACGTCTCATTTTCAACTAATGACTCGTATTCTACATTCATTGCTTTCCTTCATTGATCTGCGTGTCCTCCACCTATTGCCTCCCGATAAGTCGTAGGGGCATTGAGTACATAACAAAAGTCAAAAGAGTTAGTGCTATCGTCCGGTTCATGTTTTGGGGTCTCCCGTTGACTTTTTCTCAATTGGTAGGACTTCCGGTAAGCTCTTTCAGCGGACTGTTTGATAACATTCCCAGGTACTGAGGATTATGCTATCTCCCCTTGTTTTGTCGCAATCTCATGTTTTACTTCCACTTCCCTGTTGAATTCCAGCATGCTGTTGTTTGGGCATCTTACATCAAACTTGTCGGTGAACTTGACTGATTGGTATTTTGAAAGGAATTTGATTCAGGGTAATACACGAGGTACGCTGGACTGTCCTGGCCGTATCCCAAAAAGTATTCTTTTCTGCTTCTTGGTGTCGAGCTTCTTCGGATCATGGTTATACGTATAATAAACAGTTCCAAAAATGGGCAACGCTGATAAATTCGGTTTGGTTCCGGTGATAACTCCATACGGTAAATTCTGGATGCGTTTTACAAAACAGCGGTTTCGGATGTGAGTTGCAGTCATGATGGCATACGTCTGTAAATACTTCGGTAGTCCGGACTCGAAAAGCATGGATTTGGTCATCTCAAATAATGCCCTCCAATTTCTTTCAGTCGTGCCGTTCTGGAGTGGTGAATACGGTGCGCTTGATTAGTGTTTGATGTGGTACTTTAGAAGGAGATCGCTGAATTTCTTCTCAACACACCCCCTCCCATTACCGCTGCTCATTTTCTAAACGTCACCTGCAGGGAACACATCTTCATAAAAATTCAACGCCTTAACTTTCCCATAAGGCGAGATATCGACCAAAAACTTATCGGTGGCTCTGGCTGCATCTGATTTTTCTGTAAGAAAATTAGGTGAAAAGGTATCCTGTATAATCATCTGTGAATATGATAGCATATCAAAATCCTTCTTTTGCAGTTGGATCAATTAGACCAGCAAGATCGCTGTGGACCAGTTCAAACGGTTCAGTAGCTCTGGTATTAGGTTCTTGATTTCGAGTGTTCAACTGTTTGGCAAGTACACATGTTTCACAATCAAAGTGTGGCCCAGCACTGATTTTCATACCCTGAGCTACATGTTCTGGGTTAACTACATCCGGTACATTGTGTACAGTGTCCTAGGATTTTATGCCATGTTTGTAGAGTTTCACTCCTTTTTTTCGGTAACGGAATTTTTGTGCAAATAGTATAATCGACCATGCTGCTTAATAGAAACTCTTGTTGTATCAGTGGTGATACGCCCAGCAGAATTACAGCAGAATTTACAGCGGCTCCTTTCCTCGTTCCTTCCTGAATCGAAAATATACGTTGAGGATACGATGGTATATATAGAGTGTTTTCAAGTTTCGCTTGAACTTGCTTTCCTTCAGCAGTAAGTAGTGAGACTTGAACGATACCTCGCTTCTTTGCAACATTGTTTGAACGGTTGCCACCAGCTAACTCTATCTAACGGTCCTCCGGCTTAAACGATTTATCTGTAGAAATGAAATTCTCATGCGTGTTGACAATGTGTGTGGTTGCTCCGCAGTCGATTAACAAGGCTTCAGCATTTGTGTCAAGCTACGTAACATCATCACTGATTTTGAATACGAAACTATGTCAGTTATCATCTTCAGCAACTTTCTTTGCTTTATTCTTGCTTTGTTTACGACAGACTTTATTAGTATGAGATGTTGACTTACAAACGCTACACCACTTTCTTTCCTGTCGTGGTTTGTTACACTCATTGACTTTGTGGCCTGTTATGCCACAGTTACACCATGTCAATTTGATTTTCGGGTAGTCCCTTGTTTTATGTTCGAATTCTTGCCATCAGGTTTCGAATTTCTGGTCTGTTCGGTTTCCTCAAGATTTCTCAGCGACTTTTTACATTTGTGAAAGTCCTTCACACTTTCAGACTGGTTTAGCACAGCAACAAATGGTTGAGATTCGTCAGGAAGTCCTTTCATAACCACGGCTACTAGCAAACTGTCACTTACAATTTCTTCAGCATTCCAGAGTGCATTGGCAGCTGTCTCAGCACGTAATATATAGTCTGTGAGAGTCCCAGACGCTTTCGTGTTTAAAGTTGTTAATTGGTTGCACAACGTAAAAATTCGTAAAACTTCCAGCATAATGATTCTTTAATACTTAAAATGCTTTCCTGCCATCATCTCTTGCATCTCACATTACAAGCGACAGTGAACGTTTGTCTAAAAGGCAGTTTCATTTTTCTAGCATTAACTTTACCTGTGACTACAAGGGTATCCTTCAGCTTCTTGAGTTTCATATAACCAAGGCTCTTCGTCTCCCAAATTTCGAACTTTCTTTCATCCTCATTGAACGCTAGGTTTTGCCTTTGAGTCTTGGAACTTGGCCCATAAACTGTTAAACTTATATCTCTAATCATAACGAGGGATAGAAACGAGAAAAACACAGTGATATTCTAACTAACTTTCTTCTTGTTTATGTTCTGAAACGCAATGAAGTCTATCCTCTCGAATAATTGAAAAATCAGGAATGTTATCAAATTGACACAAGTGTTACGTAAGTGCCGAAATGGGAATACAGAATTTGAAACTCGTCACATTTTAACAAATAACTACTGCTTCGAGTCTCCTCCTATATATCCAGCATTTTAATTACAGTAGCACATCGTGGGACTGTGGCTGCATGTATTTTTGTAAATTTCTTATGAGCCTTATTCCAATTTTTAAAATCTGCTCGTGGAATAACATCTTCCTTGAATCACTGTGCTTTTGTATTGTTATTACAACTTTTTGTTTCCAAATTTAAGATACGATCCTATCTTATACGAAAATGTTATTAAGCTAAAGATATTTGAAAAACCATTTATGCTGGCAAGATCGCTATTAATTTCCAATAACAGTGACAGGAAGAGTTAAACTCTTGAGCATACAAAATAATTATGATAATAGCAATTCATTCGGTGTTCCACGTACCTACTAGGGATAACGTGTTTAAAAAATCTTATAGAAAAAGGCGTACCTACCGAGCCTAAGTAGGCTTGGTTGGTATGACATTTTCTAAGCAATCACAAAGGGTTCATAAAGCGCTATTCATATATTTCGAGATTTTAATGAAAAAAATTTGATCTCAAGACAACACTATAAAATATTTCACAAATCTTTATTGAATTTCATTTCAAGCAACCAAAAATAATTATTCATATATTTTAGAGATTTTATTTGAATTAATTTGATCTCCAAGAGTGGGGATTGTGAAATGTTATTCATACCTCTTACAGTTATTAATCGTGTTAAATTTTATCTCTAAAATTAAAAATCATAAAACGTAATTTTTGAAATTTTAATTTAGTTTAAAAGGTTCATAAAATATTATTCAAATATTGTAAAACTAGGACTCGTTGGTGGAACAATTCATTGAACCAAATTTGATTTGTGAGACTGAGGATCAAAAGGCATTAATAATATATTTTAGTGATATTGATTGAATTAAATTTGGTTCATTTATCAAGTTTTATCAGAAACCGATTTGTTTTGAGGTTTTTTTATTTCAAAGGTTCTTATTTCTTTAGTCTCTCTCCTCAATGCAACAGTTAAAGTCGTCCTCCAGATTTTTATATTAAGTGAAATGTGTCCACTAAATACCAGATAGTGCTTGGGACTAGTTGAAGTAAAAAAGCCTAAACAATGATGAAACAATTTGACCTTTTCCAAGGTTCTCAGAAAACGTCTCGATTCGCATAATTAGTCCTCGCTGGCTTCGCTCGCTCGGACTTCTTCAAACTGTCAAACTTCGCTTATGTACTGTACAGTTAGGCCCTGAAATTTCCACTCTAACCAAGTTCCAAAAACGTACTTGTAGTTGTCTGACTGGTCAGAATTTAAAATTTTATCATGAAATATCACCCTTCTAAGCAAAATTGTGTTTCGGTAGCAAAACAGTTTATTTAGTGATTTTTGCGAAGTGTCTGCAGTGAAAAGTGACGGTTTTTTCAAAATAATTGTTTGTTTAATGTTGAATCCATCTGGTAATTTTCAAAAGTGTGTGATTTTACTGAAGTTTTGTTTTTGTTTTCAACGACTGGATTTTAGTGCGATAAAGAGAAGTTTTTATTTCCAAATCCAAAGTTTTAAGTTTTTCAGAAGAAACCAAAACAACAACCATGTCACAAATCTCTTAAGGCAAGTCTTTCTGCTTTTCTTCAGTGTTTCCTGACATTACGTCATGCACTGAAAAATCAAATATGAAACCTGACACTACACTTTCAAGTCTGCAGGCGACCAGATAATTCTTTTCTTTCCAAATGGCGCTAACTTGAGTGTGATGGTGCTGAACATCACATTACAGTCCATTTATCTTTTGGATGATACTCACTTGCTAACTCGGACATGTTCATACTTTTAGTATGGACATCTATTTCCTGGTTTTATCATTTTTATTGCGCGTCGTAAAGTCAAACATGTATTTCTTTGTCACCTTGACTAACTTTTATATTAGACAATGGGAAATCTCTTTTGAATCTCTTTCTTTGCAATCAATTGTCAATCTGGTCAGGCATCAGCAACATCAACTCACGTTCAATACGTTTGAGAAAGGAGCCCATCCAGAATACATCAGTTGTTGCTGACTGAACTTGGCAGAAATATGGGAGGTTACTCCCATATTTCTGCCAAGTCGTTGGAGGCAACACAAACTATTTGCTCGGATTTTGCCATATTGCGATTAAGGTACATGTGTGCCCAATTTGAGGTTTTATGATCTCCTTAAGATAAATTTAAAAAAGTAAATGTGTTATAAATTAGTAAATGAAGATTTAATACCACATTTAGTTTTCATTGTACTATAAGTTCTAAAAATCTATTACATATATGTAGCTCATGAAAGTATACGTGCTTTGATAGAACGTATGAGCAAAGATTACAGCTCTACTTCAAAACACTGCCTTTGTTGTTGAGGGGAATTTTTGAATTTCTTTTCATGACCAATAACCATACAACACATAATGCAACTTAGTGTATGGAACGCTAAAGAAATGACGGAATAAAAGCAAAAAAAAAACAGAAAAAGAAAAAGTTTAAGCTAGGAGATACGAATTAACCTCAGACTTAAAAACATTAAAATCATGTGATATAGGAAAGCAGTCAGAACACAAAGAGTTCCACAATCTTGCAATCGGAGGATAAAAACCAAACCAATGGAGATATTTATTACAACAACGAACAACAACCGCATGAGGATGAAGACGTTTAATGAAACGAGTCCCATAAGATGAGATGCAACAAACGGAGCTGGTACCAGCAACAAAAGTTCTTTAGAACACTTCCCATGATAATACCTGTAGAAAAGACCACGAAAAGCCACATTTCGTCTGCACAGTAAGACGAGTACCTCCAGAAAAACAGATAAAAGTCACCTTAGATTTTTGCTTTTTCGAGGCTTTGGAGAACAACCAGTACTCCCCATCACCTTAGATTCATGAGACAAAATCTATTAACTTATATGAAAATCACAAATTTTTATGATAATCAAATTTAACGGGCTGTCATAGACTAAGCAATCTTAGACTAACAAACAAGCCACAGTTCAACAGTCGTTTATCATGGCTTCAACCATTTTAGATGCTTTCTACACTTGTTGTACATAGTGACCTTGTTAGAATATAATACTTACTTACTTATCCTCTGTGTTCTGCTTCTTTGGTAGTCGAGAACATCCCATAGATGCAATCAGACCTTCGTTGAAACGTTTCCAGTTCTTCTTCTCTCTTGCTTTTTCCCTTAGGCTCTGGAGCTGTTTTCTGGTACGGAGTTGCCCAAGTCCGGAGTTTTTGATGTCTTCACGGATGGTGCTGAGAAGATTTGTAGAGTGGCGTCCTGTTCTGGCTTTATACATTGTTGCTCCTGATATGGCGAATTCAAGGGCTTTCTGGGTGGGGGTGTTGATGTCCATGCGTAGGACATGACCTAGCATAGACCATCTTCGCTTTGCTACTAGTGTAGATATAGGATCCGTTTGGCAGATTTTATACAGTTCTTTATTACTGATTACGCTTTTGGGCCATAGGTGACCTGTTATCGTTCGCAAGTGTTTACGGTGGCATATATCTATTTTATTCATCATAGCTTTGTTGGTAGCCCAGCTGTCGCAATTATATAGCATGATGGAGAGGCAGTACGCGTTATAAAGTTTGAGTCTGGTTTTGAGCGGAATTTTATTGCGGCGAGACCAGATTTTTGATAATAATTTAAATGCTATGTTGCCTTGGATGCATCTGGCAGAGATGTCTGCTGAACTACATAGCAGGGACCCTAACGTTTTACACTTACGCCAGTTTTCGCAGCCTCGGATAGGTGTTCCTTCTGGATCAGTTTCAGATATTTCGGCAAGATATATGTGTGTAAACTCAGTTTTACTTTCGTTCATAAATAGATTTTCTTCTTTAAGTTTTTCTGCAGCAATTTTTTGTAATTTTTCCAGAGGTTCTTTTTCTTCATCTAAAAAGTCGATATCGTCTGCATATTCCATTTCCAGTGGCATACCAAGGCAAGAAACGAGAGGATTTGGTCTGATGGAGTTATTTCTTATTTTTCTTAGAGCGTGTGAGAGATAACATGTGAATAATACTGGTGATAAACCATCTCCTTGAGGTGATCCTATGGAGGTTTCAAATGAATCGGAGAGTGCGTTTTTTATTCGAACACGAAGAGATGTTCCTGATAGTAGTATACGCACAAGTCTTAGTTCGTCTTCATTGCATCCTGCGTGTATAAGAATCTCGAGTATACGTTTGCGTTTGATGGTATCAAAGGCTTTTGACATATCGATACCCATCTTGTGGAAGTCCCATTTTCTAGCAAGAACGACGGATGTTAACATGCGTTGTGCCCAGACGATGTCGGCACAGCTTCTACCTCTTTTGAATCCGCTTTGATGTAATCCTGTATATTTGTCTACTTTATCCCTTATTCTATTCAGAGTAATGGTGGATAAAATTTTTCTTGTGCTGTTCAGTAGTGTGATCGGACGGAGGTTTGCAGGGGGGCCTTGAGGTTTTTTTGGCTTTGGTATGGTTATCAAGATGCCTTCCTTTAGCGAATCAATCGGTGTATGTTGAGCAAAGGCTGAGTTGAATATATTGGCAAGTGGGGCGGCAACGACTTCTTTACCGTACTTAAATAGCTCATTGTTCATGTCATCGGGACCGGCTGCTCTATCATTCTGGAGGTATTTGATGGCAATATCTATTTCTGCTACAGTGATCGGTTTATTGAGTGGTCTTGGATTTCCCTCAAATGGTTCTAGTGGGATGTCAGTATCATCAGTGAATTGTCGTTGAAACCATTCTTTTATTATTTGTGCTTTGTTTGTATCTGAGCCCATGAAGTTGCCTTCTTCATTCTGGACGATGATGGCTGGTGTCGGTTTCATGGTACGAAGTTTCTTTGCGGCTTTGAACATTCTACGACTGTCATCAGTAGATGCGATTTCATCTGCCAGGCTGTCTGCTTCTTCTATGGCAATGTTTTTCAGTCGTTTGTTGATTTGGCGCAAGATATCGTTGCGTTTCTTGCGGAGCTCAGTGGTATCTCTACTAACACCTTTTTGGTAAATTTTTAGGCGGAGCGATTTTTGTTGTTCCGATAATTCAACAACAGTCGGATCGAGTGTTTTAGATTTTTTGCTGTATTTGACAGTGCCAGCTGCTTCTTTTGCAGAGGTTTTTATACATGTGAGCAGATTTGAGAGAGCTTTGTTGGGATTGGGATCTGTAGTTTGTTGATCCAAATTAATTTGCAAGAGCCTTTGGTAATTGTATTTGATATCGGTGTTTCTGCGTATGTTTTCTATGTTGATTTTTTCATTGGCGGGTTTCTTTGGTCGTTGCTTATGGACCAGATGAAGTTGATTGATTCTTATCCTGGAAACTACTAGTTTGTGATCCGAATTGGTATCTGTACCTCCGTATGATCGAGAATTTTGTATGATTGCGGTTGCTGACTTTTGGCATAGGATATAATCAATTTGATTGAAGACCGGTTTAGTGGCTTTAGAGCCTGCCTCACGGTTTTTATCAGCGATGTGGCATATCCAAGTGGTTCTGTGCCTACTGGGATGTTTAAAGGCTGTGTTGGTAGCAAATAGCTCATTGTTTGTGAGAAAATTTACGAGAGCTTCTCCATTTGTGTTACGTTTGCCTATACTGTATGATCCCATACATGATTGTAATCCAGCAGTGATATCATTCGGAGTTAGCTTTCCTATCTTGGAATTGAAATCACCACAAACGAATAGTTTCCATCTCGATGGTATCTTGATGGCTGATGTTAATTCCAAGTAGAATTTTTCGAGCATAGCCGGTGATGCTGATGCACGTTCGCTAGTTGGGCCGTACACGTTTACTACTCTTGTTTTGAGAGGAGTACCTTTCCGAGTGGGTATGCTAATATCTAAAAAGCATACTCTGTCGCTTATGTATTTGTACTCATACCCACAGCTTGATAGTCTAGGGCCTATAATAAATCCCATGCCGCGAAAAATAGGTTCTTTTTGTTCCAAAAGGATGATTTTACATCCTGCTGGTGTGGATTTTTCGAAATGTTCTTTTGTTTTTGATTCTTGTATGCAGAGGATGTCAATGTTGTATTGGTTGCAATTTTTAATTAGTGCCTCGAACATTCCATGTTCCAATATCAAATTCCCATTGTTTTGGTTTTTTTCGTGGATGGTGAACTGTAGATTTTGTTTCACGAGGGGTACATACTTTTGCAGTGGGTCCAGGGGTTATCCTTTTTACCACCCATAGCCAACGCGATGATCAGTTCGCAATCCTGATAAAAATTGGTTTCACAGTGTAATTGCTACTCACAGGAGAGACCGCGAGAAGGTTGCCATCTTCCTCTCCCTTAGAATATTATACATTGATTGTAAACATTTTTATTTTGCCTGACGGCAACCAAGAATTCCCGACAAAATGATGCACTTAGTTCGACGTAACAGAAAAATCTCTTACGTCGAGCTAAGTGAAAATGAAAGAGAAAACAGAAAAGGTAATAAAAAAAATAACCTTACGTAGCACATATGAGAAATAGTCAAAATGAGAGAAGGCAAAGTTGAATACAGGATTATGAACCAAAACTGCTGATATGTTGTCCTTCTAGTGATTAAGTTGTTCTGTTGTTACCTTGTTATGTTTTATTCTTTTGTTCTGCGAGTTTATTTGTTTAGTTTAAAGCATGTTTGCTGAGAATGAGGAAAAAATAATTTATCGTAATTTTCTAACAGGAGAAGAGAAAATGTGCACAGGATAAGGTAGTACCTAATAAAATCCAATTAAATATCTCAAGCAAGCAAGACAAGTGGTATTTTGTTAGCGAGGAAAACAGCCTGGAAATAAACTGGCAGGTTTTGTGATTGACTGTCAAAAAAATGAATATCATATGGTAATTCTCTCTGTCAATCTAAAGCAATGAAAATTGAATAATGTGAATAGTATGTAATGATCCTAAGTGGCAGGCAGGCCTGTATCGGCCAAAAAGTCTTGATTTCCAATTTTCATTTAATTTGTGATTGAGCTATAGAAGCTCCTGTATACCTGAACCACAATTAACAAGTTAATGTATGCGTTTATGCTATTATTTTGGCTAAACTCGGAAAATACACTGTTCTTGTCTGTTAATATTCTTGTCTGTAGGCCTTTATCTGAAAAAACATGCTCCATTCTCCTCTGATACTGCAGATCACATTAAGGTTTCGAAAAAACGGTTAAACTCACTTTTTAAAAACATTAACAAGGAAACTGTGAGCTTTGTCCAGCCAGCTTGCTCAGCAAAATAATTTTTGCTAAGTTATGTTATTCTGGATCTTTCATTGATTGGACCCAATTAATTGCTGAGATGTTTTTTTTCCTTTAACATTATTCCATGCATACAAGACCAGAACAGAGGCGACAGAACAAGTAAAGATGGACAGGTAGCACAAAATACACGATGGACATCAAGACTTACAAGTTGCAATTCCTTTAGGCTGGATGAGAACCAGAATCCAAGCAAGGGGGACCATCCAGTTTGGTGGGAAAGGATGCAAAATGCATGGTCAGAACAAGGAATGTAAAAGTGCGCTACACTTTCTCTTAGACAAAAGGATGAGAAACGAGGAATTTATTCTGATAGAAATACTGAAGAGAGAAGTCATTTTCGTACCTTCAAACCAAAGATGATAGAAACCTTTAGAGGAAGGAGTGGTAAGCATGTCCGAGGGGGAGATGACACATTTAAGATGCAAACTTTAAATCCACTCTGCTCAGTTGCACAAGAAGATTGAAAGTTTCACGTTTCTTTGGAGGATGATGGATAATTTGAACTTGATGAAAACAGAACAAAAACTTATAATATCGGATTACAAAAAAGGTAATGAGCACAATTTACTAATTAAGTATTATCAGTTCAAAGAACATTTGCTCCTTAGAAAATGCTAGAACTGGTAAGTTGTATATTTTCTAAAATACATTAAATGGAAATGTTTTAGCTTATGTGTTACAAACACTCAATCCAGTTGTTTCTTTGTAATATTTCTGATGTGTTGCAAAGTAATGAAATGGAACAAAGTAAAGACCACAGCTAATTATACCCTTTAATTTAGACTTTCATAAATATAATACCTCATGAATCGGATGTTACAAAGTACTCTTACTACAGTATTTTTATTAGCAGAATATTGACTCACAGGTTTGCCATGAAAACGTTTAATTTTTACTTCACAACCCATGACAGGTATTGTTATGTACAGCCTAAGCGCACCTGTGAATGTCACCTTTCCTTAACTTTGTCCATGAGTGAATAATAGAAGGCATAGAGTAAAGAATTTTATTCATACCAGCGAATTTGACATCTAATGTAATCCAATACAGCAATTTTAATTGTAACTGAGATGTATAGGTTAATTTTGTAAAACACTTCTGCTTGTCTTCCCAGGAGGAACCCTATTACGGTAGTTAATAGAGATCACATAGGTCTTATAGCAAAAAATGGGTATACTATGAGGATCATTTTCAAGGAAATTGTGCCATTAAGTAGTCATGCTTTATGTAAGCATGCAGAGTCTTTCAGAGCCTTATGAACTTTATTGGATGTTGTCTTGTTGTTTGCAAAAGGAGCTTCGAAATAATTCAATATTCAGGTTTTTTATTATTATAGGTTTCCCACTGTAGGATCAAGATAATGACATGAAGTGATTCAGCCTATCAAGGACTTGTCGCATTTGAAATTCTCTTTGCCTAAACGTAACTAAAGGACTTACCACAAATTGTAAAAGATTGCAAAAAGGTCACATTCTTTAAGGATGTGATGGTTTTTGTCACGCATTACATTCTACGTTTTTTACTCCTTTTATAAGCAGATCAAACCCAATAATTTTGGCTGTTGAGTATTTAGCTACTAAAATCACAGGATAACAATAAATCTATTATCCTATTCAACAAGTAAACGTTGTCAGTCAACAAAAATGAAATTGACAACAATTCAAGAAAAAATCTCAAACACCCACTTATTTATGAATAGGGGCATTTAGATCCAAGGCTTGTGCGGCTTTTCATTAGTTTTAGTTTCACAACTACGCATCGATCTTTCACGTCAACACAGGATATAAACATGGCAGCCATGCTCTCTTCCGCTAAGTTCGTAACAGTTCATAAAGAGCTTTTATACCTTGCTCAGGGACTTTTGCATTAACAGAATTAGTTGACAATATGCAATTACAAAGGAGATTACTTTTTACATTATTATTTGTTATTATTTGTTAATATTTGTTATTTTTTGTTATTTGTTATTATTTGTTATTATTTGTTATTACTTGTTAGTATTTGTTATTATTTGTTATTATTTGTTATTATTTGTTATTATTTGTTATTATTTGTTATTATTTGTTATTATTTCTTATTATTTCTTATTATTTCTTATTATTTCTTATTATTTCTTATTATTTTTATTATTTCTTATTATTTCTTATTATTTCTTATTATTTCTTATTATTTCTTATTATTTCTTATTATTTCTTATTATTTCTTATTATTTCTTATTATTTCTTATTATTTCTTATTATTTTTTATTATTTCTTATTATTTGCTATTATTTGTTATTATTTGTTATTTTTTGCTATTATGTGTTACTATTTGTTATCATTATTTATTATCTTTTATTTTATTTTTTATTTTTTACATTGTCATTATTACTATTTCTACCTTGAAGATTTTACATCTGTTTAAGCGAGTTCAGTGGCAACAGACCTATTTCATAAAATACGTTGCAAAAAATAATCTTCGCAAATGTTTTTTGTAAAGCTCCTGAACCAAATCTCTCGAAGGGACCAAAGACCTTATTCTTTGGTCCCTTTCTCTAACTCCTCTCTCACAACCACGTGTCAGAACACGTTATAAAGGAAACTAGGAAATAGGAACAACCCGTCAATGTGATCTTTTAGTAATCACAACTCCGTATAGCATAAAATAAAGAAAAGCACAATGTATGAAAAGCAGATAAGGGCAAAACATTTCAGAAGTCTAGTACGTGGTTAGTGGTCTTTTGAAACCGATGAACTGTGGTCTTGCCCCTTTTGTCCCTGTCTTGAGATTTTTGTCCTGGTCTGTATGACTGAACTGTTTAGCATACTCAATTACTGATTCTTCACCAACAAAGAGGAAGTATCCTCTAGCAGGAGAACTTAGGAAAGCAAGTCGTCTACCTTGCATTCTATGCTTACAGTCCATTCATCTCTATTAAGTTCTGCTCCCACTTTTTGTGTCTTTCAAAGATGGAAGGTATTATAGGTCCGCTGTATCCCTGGTGTAGCATTATTAAAATACCTAAGAAACGGCTTACGGTTTTCTGAAATAGAAATAGTTTCATCACTAAATGCCAATAAAATATCAAAATTTATGTTCTCATGTTGAACCTCAATTATTCTTTGCTCTTGGTCTTTCTTTTGCTCTGTTCTTCTCTCTTAGCCATCACTCAGTTGTTTTCTTGGCTCTTGGCTGTTACTGTCCATTCGGGCGAGATGTCCTCCCCTCTGACTTTCTATGGAGTGGGCATTCTTAATGATGTTTGAGTTGTCCCAGTGGCACCCCTGTAATGTCACCGGAGAACACTCATTTTCGTACTTTCAAAAAAGACTTTTCTATAGTCACTTTGAGTGTGTAGATTTCAAATTGGTAGTCGGTTTTTGTCTGCAAGCTACAGATTTTATGCGATTTGACATTTTCATTTCTTGTTTTTATTTTTCTTTATTATAGGAAATTGCTATATCAGCCACAATTCTTTTGTTTACTTGTATCTTAAAACGCCATGAAAGTCATTTATGTATATTTATTAAGGCAAAAGAAACAGAACATTAAAATGTGATTATAGAGTAAATTGCACTATTGTTGGTTGTGCCATATTTTCTGATAGAATTTCTTAGAAAACATCAGTCTCCATCCCAAAGTTAGATTAGCAGCCTTGAGAACATCACCACAGCTGATTGAAGCTTATCAATTTCTTTGTGTATTTTATTCAGGCAGAAATCTGCGTTTGTAACTTTTGCGTTTGTACACTTCATCTGGGCAATCTCAGTTTATGCTCGAGCAGTAGTCAGCCATCATACTTTTGTCCCACCGCCTTTGGTAGCGTTCTCCCATGACCTTTAGGTCTTGGTGGAGTCATTCTCCTTGTTCGTTACTCACAGCCCCCAGGTTGTCAGTGAACTGATCAAGGTGGCTGTTCAAAAAATGAAGCTTGATGCTCATATTGCACCCGAGATCACGAAAAGCGAGGAGCATTCTGTTCACAAGTTCACTGTAGTTCTCCGCTTTATTGTTTCCAAGAAAGTTCTGAACGACTGCCACAAAGGACAACCATGCTGCCTTTTCTACAGCGGTCATCTTAGCAACAAACAAATCATTACGAATTAGGGTTCGAATCTGTGGGCCATCAAACACGCCTGCTTTGATCTTCTGAAATGATGATCCTGGTAAAGCGGTGATAATGTGTTGAAAAAATTTACTTTTTGTTTCCAGTGCCTTGATAAATTGCTTCATCAAACCTAATTTGCTGTGAAGAGGAGGAAGGATGATCTTGTCTCTGTTTACAATTGGGTTTTTTATGGTATTTAGCATGCCTGCTTCAAGGGTGTCACGAATAGGCCTGTCCTTCTGGACCCAATGTCTGTCTCGTGCTCGGATGTCTCACATACAGAGGAAACATGGAAACTTGATGAAACCTCTCTATTTTCCAAGAAGAAAATTGACCATCTTTAAGTCTACACAAATAATTCAAGTGTGCTCATGATACTTTAATAACTCTATGAACATTCTCAAATCATCATAATCTTCCCGCAAATGCACTGAGTGACAGACAGGTACTGCTCCATAAACAACGTCGTTATGTAAGAGAACACACTTAGACTGCGTTTTTAACTGTCTAAAAAGAGCCTCCATTCAGCAGGACTATAGTAAGGTAGATCCAGTTCTTTGAGAAACCCTGGGATATCATGGCAGTAAACAAACTGCCTGTCTTCTAAAAAGGTCCCAAAAAGCTGGTCACAATTTCTGAAATATAATACTTTAACAGAGTGATCAACAAGATTTCTGCCTTGTAATCTTGATGTCAAAACTTCTGCTGCTTTCTTTGAAAGACCTAAATCCCGTACAAGATCATTCTGTTCAGCCTGGGAAAGAGGCATGGGGATGGGAAAAGGTTCAGTGTCTGAAGAACAGTCCTCCGATTGTGAACACTTTTCTGACAATTCACTGTCACAATTGTCTTGCTTGCTTGTATCATGTCCAATGTCTTTATCGTTCAATGGAGGCAAGCCTTCAAAAACTGGAAGAGGAACTTCTTAAGAGTGTGGAGCAGGCCGAATAACTAAGGGAATGTTTGGATACGTAGTGTTAAGTCGGATTTTCTTCCCAACACCCTTTATGTTTACCATGCAGAAATAACAGTCAGTTACATGGTTGGTGGGTTCAAGCCAAATCATTGGAACTCCAAAGGGTAGAACTTTGCGTTTTCCTTTGGTCCAGCCTCGAAGCATTTCCTCACTATTGTGGCACACAACATGAGGAGCCTATTGCTTGTCTTGATCACCAAGATGAACTTCAAAATATGCCTAGTAGGCAAACTTGACGAGCGAGGATATGTTACTTCTCTGACGACTGAGTGTGAAGCATCCACATATGTAGAAGAAGGCATCAGGTTTGTTTCGCAATGATGTCCCCTTATGGAAGCCATATTTGAAGTGAAACAAAAAAAGAATGATCGAAATATTAGAAGCTATCTATATATATGGACGTGAAAATGCTTTTACATGGTTCAGGCAAGTTCACATTTGTACATTTTATTAACTTCAAATTGCATACAAACTAGAGCTTGTAGAGAAAAACTAATTTCAGATTTGAAATCAGCACCTGAAATTCCTTCAGAATCATTTGAAATACCCATTGCAATTTAAAGTTACTGAAACATTGTCCGCCAGTGTTATCAATCAAACTTCGTATAAAAAACCTGATTACTCATTTCAAGTAGTTAACAGGTAAGTCATATGTACAAATTTACCTACTCAACATTAGTGCTTTCAGGCATATTTAACACATTTTTAGAACTTTTATACCATAAGCATGCATTAATTACTTAATTACTCACTAATTATGAGAATTACATAACTATGATTATAAATGGAAGTATACACATTGCCACAAGTAATCTACATGCCAATTTCTGTAGCAGTACCTTTAAAAAAAGACCCCTTCCGACAATTTTTCTCTGACTGAACACTCACCTCCAGGTACAGGATGGAAAATAGATTTTCATAAGTTGGGTGTTTGTTTATTTATTGCTTAGCCCCCTCCCCTTGTGTTGGGCCTGCCACCTCGCTTGACTTACCATCAGGACAAACAACAATGAAACAAGAGAGGATAGCTTCCTTATCTCTGCTCATGTTTCAAGCTGATTTGTTTTGTCAAATTAACTTTGACTACATGATCAAAGACTTTGCTAGAACGAAACCTGGACGAAAACACTCCAAACTGTAAATTTGTAAGTTTTTTTTGCAAATGTTGACAATAAAAAAATAATCTCCTGTTAAAAGTCACAATGTGGTAAATTCCACTTTTTTTATTTTGCTGTTCAAGCTGTGCATTGTACTTGTTGTTTAAGTTCTAAAAGTAAATAGTTTTGTTTTTGCTGTTTCATTATTTACTTTTGTCTGCAGTGGAAGACAAAGAGCAGTAGCTCTATTAATTATTATTATCAACAAGTAATTATTTGAAAAAAGAAATTTGCCTCATTTTGAAGTTTATATTGGAGAATATTTGTATTTACTTTTGAACTTGTGAGTTTTTCCACTAAAGTCAATAAATCAGCAGCCAGTGGAAGGTCTTGGGCAGTAAACGAAGCTATCTATGGTCGCAGAGACAAGGCATGTAAAATCCTTGAGGATGATAATCTAAGACTGAAGGACACTCATATGATAGCTGGGGATGAAAACCTAACGGGAGTCTCCAGCTCGAAAACGGCATGTATGGGATCATTACTCACACCAAAAGGAGTTTATCCGTGTAGGCTGCTGGAAGGTAAGGACTATGTATGCCACCGGGAACACTGTAATAGTTGCCAGAGAAATGAGGATATACAACCTTGATGTGCTTGGTACAAGTGAGATGAGATGGACAGGTTTCGGAGAGGTGAGAGCTAGCACAGGATAAACAGTTCTCTACTCTGGATCAGAGGAACAACATCATAGAGGAGTAGGAATAGTTTTACCCCCAGAGACCAGAAAATGTTTGATCAGATGGAATCCTGTAAATGAAAGAATATTGACGGCCAGGTTCAATTCTAGATATGTAAAGGCTACCATCATCAAGATATATAGCCCTGCAAATGATGCTGATGAGGGTGAAAAGACACATACTATGAACAACTACGGAAGGAAATAGAAGTAACCCAAAACATGATACGTTCATTCTCGTGGGAGATGCAAACGCTAAGGTGTGCTGCAACAATTTAAATCACAAAAGAGCATTAGAAAAAGGAGGCTTAGGTGAAATGAGTGAGGACGATGAGAGAAGTGTTGAACTCTGTGAATGATATGACCTTGTAATTGGAGGGACACCCTTCAAGCATAAACACACACAAATATACATGGATATCGCCAAACCAAAGAGAAAAGAATCAGATTGATCACTTCTTCATCAATGGAAGATATGGGAGATCTCTCGCTAATGTACAAACCATGCTAGGAGAAGATGCTGGAACTGATCATAATTTAGTTGTTGGCAGGGTGAAGATAAGATAATCACGGTACAGAGCCAGAAGCAGCAGCAAAAGGATAGCATACATAACCGCATTTTTAAAACAAACAGAATTCCAAAAGCAGTTCACATTAGAATTGGAGAAGTCGTTTGAAGCGCTGGAAGAGGATGCACAGGGTGAGTTGGATGAGTATAAGATACCAAAAGAATGGGAGAACTTCACATCAATTTTTACGGGGGAAGCTGAGAGTGTCTTGGGAAGGAAAATATCTAATACTTATTAGATAAGATGTGAAACATGCAAAGCTGTAGATGAAAAGAAAAAGTTGAAGAGTGAAGTAAATTGTTCACACTCTGAAAGAATACGTACTATTAAACAACAACAATACAGGAAAAAAGATACAAATGTGAAGAAAAGAGCCCGAGCAGATAGGCGCGAGAAAATCAATAGACTTGCTGAGTAGGCCGAAAATGCAGAAAAAAAAATAACATGGGAACTATTTACAAGATCACCAAAGAACTCTGTAATAAGAAAAGACAATCAACAGCTGGAGTGAGAGACAAGAATGGTAAGTTGTATATTGCAGAAGATCAGTTATTTAGAAGATGGAGAGAACACCTCGAGAAAGTTCTGAATGTTGAGAACATGAGTGATGAAGAAAATGACAATGAATGTGAGCTTAATCTTGAAGATATTGAAGATATCAACACTGGACCATTTACAATGGAGGGGGTGAAGCAAGCACTAAGCAAATTGAAAAGTGGTAGAGCAGCAGGTGTGGATAACACCAGTAGAGAAATGTTAAAATTTGGACATGAGATAATATCAAGGAACTTCATTAATTTTTTGAAGCAGTAAGATAATCCTTGAGTATTCCAAAAAACTGGAAGAAGTTTAAAGCAAGGATACTAAAAATAAGTGACCTTACCAAAAGTGACAACAGCAAGAGAAAATCACTTCTCTCCATACCTGGAAAAGTCTTGTCGAGTCATTGTCGAGAGAATCAGAAAAGGAGTTGAGGAAAAGCTGAGGAAGGAACAGGCAGCATATAGAAAAGGTCATAGGACAACTAAACAGATTTTTGTATTACGTAACATCAAAGAGCAGTGCATCGAATGACAGGTACCTCTATACATCAATTTGATAGATTTTCAAAAACTCTTCGAAAGTATCAACAGACAAAAGCTATGGAAGATCATGAAGCAATATGGAATCCGTGATCTTTTCATTAACAGCATCAAGACGATTTACGATGGAAGCAGTAGCTGTGTCATAGACAACGGACAGACTTTGGATTGGTTCTCGGTCAAAAATGGAGTAAGACAGGGCTATGTTATTTCAGGCTTTCTCTTCATTATGGTTGTACACTGGGTTATGAGAAAAACAACAGATGGAAAAAGAACAGGCATGAGGTCAAGGTTTACCTCCCAGCTAGAAGACCTGGGCTATGCTGACGGCATTTCCCTCTTCTCTAGCAAGTGCCAACATATGCAAGTGAAAACTGAGAGGTCATGTAAACATGCTGGAAGTATTGGACTCCGAATCAACACAGATAATTCCAAGATGTTGAGGATGAACAACAAGGAAAGAAGACCAATTGATATCTAGGGAAAGAATGTCGAAGATGTTGACAGTTTTACGCATCTGGGAACTGTCATCAACAAGATCGAGGAGCAAGAGAAGACAACAAGCACAGACTAAGCTTAAACATTTCAGAGAAAATGCTTAAAGAGGATGCTTCGCATCTTCTGGCCCATGAAAATCAGTGATGATGAGATCTACCGCAGGACAGAAATATTCAGTGGGGGAGATCATCAGGGGCAAAAGAAAGAGATGATTAGAGTATACTATGAGAAAGCCATGAGATGATAACTCTAAAGTGGCACTGACATGGGCTTCAGAGGAAAAAATAAAAAGAGGAGAAGAAGAGAAAACAACATGTCAAAGACGTGGGGTGGCATAGAAAAACCAATTGAGATAGCAAACATGGAGCGAGGCTAACACAGTAGCAAGAAATGGAAAGAGATGACGGAAGATGCTGACAAGCTTTATGAGACGACCATGCCTCGAAGAGGAAAGGAAAGTAAGTAATCCGGCTCTGAATATAGCAATACAAAAATATGATCCGATGACACATGATAATGGAGTTTTGTTGTGTTTTTGAGAGTAACTGAGCCCGAGCACAAGTTTAATGGACGATTTGTATAAACTTCTAATCAATTTTTTCCTTTGAGCTAAAAAAACATATCTCATGTACTCAAACCCTTTCTCAGCTGTCTAGGTCTACCATATTTGCCGACCCCTCTCCATACATTTTTTACATCATTTTGTTAGGAAAATAGTATGGGAAAACATCCCACTCATCAAGGCCAGATCAGCGTTCTTGAAAAACTGTTATGTGCCCCTGAAGCTGAGTACATTAGATTTGGAAATACTTCTATTATATTTAAGACGTAAATTGTTTGACAGTCAAGCCCAACAAGACAACACTGACAGACGCATATCCAAATACTTGCATACATCAAACATACACACATTTGGTCAAACATTGACAGACCATTTACTTGTCGCATACCGACAGACACTACCTGTACGCTTGCACACACTAGCGGACATATGTTCATACAAAGCTTGGAATGTATGGGTGAAAATGTGGAAGATATAGGGAGATAAACGAAATTGGAATTTAACCCGGAGGGGCTCCCTAGCAGATGCATAGTAGATAGATGTAAATGAGCCTCACTCATGTTGTTCCGATGACCGTGGCTGAAAAATGATGCCGCCATGACATTTGCGGACTGAGAACCCTAGATCAGGTTTCTTTGCCAAGAACATCGTCGGCCACACCATTGAAGAGTATTTACAATTCCTATTTTACATTTAGAAACGATTCTGTACTTTGCCACTATTGCCGAACTCAAGAAAATAAAGGTAATCTTCAAGATGAAGGAATGAAAGAGGTGGCTTACATCACCAGAGGCTTTTCAAGTTGGAAAAAGGCTCCAAAATGCTTTGCAGACCACGAAGGCACTGCTTGTCACCGTATTGCAGCTTTCTATCATTTAGTTATCCCAAAATGCGAGGACATTGGTGAAATGATTGACAAAAATACCGTGCAGATAAAGAAAGCTGAACGCAAATATTTGTTAGATGTCATCAAATGTTTGAGATACTTGTCACGTCAAGGAATTGCCCTTCAAGGCAATGACGAAAATGATCATTTAACCCAATTGTTACGCCAACTTCGAACAAAAGATGAAAAGATTATAAAGCACGTGGATGGCAGTACAGGATAAAAGTACACCGATCATGACATCCACAACGAAATCCTACATTTAATGGCATGTCATGTGTTGCGTCACAAGATAAAGGACATACGGGAATGCTGATACTTTGCTTTGATTCTTGACGAATATTCTAATGTCACAAATCTGGAGCAGCTGTCATTCAATACAAGAACAGTTGATAGGAAGTTAAATGTCAACGAAGACTTTGTTGGATTTTATGAGATTGATGACATTCGAAGCTACACAATAGTGAATGCTGTCAAAGTTGTTTTTGTCTGATTTAATTTGAGTTTGTCAGATTGCTGAGGGGCAAACTTATGATAGTGCAAGCAACATGCTAAGAAAACGTTCAGGGGTTGCAACAAAAGTGTCATGCGAATAACCAAAAGCGGTTGTAACGCATTGTTTATTCTGGATACTGCGTGTTCCATGCTTTCAAACGTAAATGACAACTTCGAACATTTGTTGAAGTTATGGAGTGAATCTTTAACAAAGACATTACACTTGGAGACAAAATCACGTATTATCGGATGTCAAAACCAGATGACATCATTTTCTTTTCATTTTGGTCTACGTTTAAGCCAAAGATTGTATTGTATGATAGATAATTTATCTAAGATAATTCAAAAGGAAAAAATTTCAGCACTTAGTGGAATCAGTTTGTCCAACCTAACTATCATGCTGATTACTTTAAACAAATCTATTTCGAAGCTTCAGATGCCATAATCAACGCCATCAAATATAGGTTCAATTAGCCAGGCTATCGAAATTTTTCTTACGTGGAGCAACTTCGTCTTAAAGCTATTTCGAAAGAAAATTATGGAGATGAATTAAATCGAGTTTCAGAAGTGCATGCTGGTGACTTCAATTCGCTTGCTATGAAATCAGAGCTTGATTTGCTTCCAACAACCTGTCAAGAATCATCTTCCTGCAACTTCGACGACATCGTGAGAAACTTGCAACCGGTACCCGAACATCAACGACAACTAATTGATAATATTTTTGCGATCGTTAGGTTGGTGTTAACCTGTGGCGGAACATCAGTAACACCCGAGCGCTCATTCTCCATGGCTCGAAGATTGAAAACATGGCTGCACTCAACAATGTCTCAAAATCTGTTCAATGCTCTTTCGATCTTAAATACGTATAAGGAAATTCTTAATGAACTGTATTTAATTGACATCACAAATGATTTTGTAGACGGATGATCTAACAGGCAAGAAGAACTTGGTGCTTTTACAGAGAATGATTTACTTTCAAGGTTGTTTTCTGGGTTGTTGTTTGAATATATTTTGTATTAGGTTTTTACAGTGTTTGTACCTTGTAAGGGTTATTTCTTGTTTCAAAGATAACGAACATTTATTGATGTAATTTGACTTTTCTCACTTTTCTTCCTTGATCACTTAAGATACGTCTTTTCCGGAGTTACTTTTGCGGTGCTGCCTTTGAGGATCACTAAACTAAGTTTGGCCACCAAGGTGGTTCGCCCCCCTCCCCCCTAAAAAAATAAAATAAAAATTCGTGTCGCGGGCCCTGGTTAGATAGCAACGTGAAAACTCTGACCTATGAAAAAATGAACAAGTAATTTGAATTAAATTTAAATGTGAACAATAAAAATGCTAACCACCAATAATTGGAGGATTTCAATGACATTGCCAAGAGAACCTGACACACATAACTTCTTTGGGACTCATTCGAGATGAGAAGTGTGGGAATGGTGAGCTGTTCTCGAGAATCAAGTTTTCTTCAGCATCATGGTGGATTTTCACATGTCTAAATCGGAAACAGGGCGCAAAAACGTGCCTTGTTGACTTGTTACGTGTCAACAAATCGACATGTGTCACCAGGGTTTTCCTCAGGTGCCATGTTCTTCCAGAACGTCGGCGGTCATCCTTCTTCACACTTCACAGAGAATCGGATAAAAAGTAAAATTTGCCAAATCTGAAATTGGACGAACGATGGGATCACTTGAAAAAAAATTTAAAGATTGATATCAAATGATAATACCACAGAACTTTAAGGATTTGAGTAGGGAGAAAATGAGTAGGAAAACTGAATTATTTGCTGTGCTGCCTTTTAATTTTCCTACTGATGAATCAGTCAAAAATTTCAAACTTATACCCAAAATCCCTTCAGTGGTAATATAAATATATATATATATATATATATATATATATATATAGTAGTAATATTAGTAAAGTATACCAATGTTCACTAAGAGTGCTCAATGTTTCCAGAGCGTTTATAAATCCAGTATAGCATACAAAATAACTAGACAAATTTAGCAGTTACTACTAGTTTCATGTTTTCTTAACAATCTTCAAACTGCTAAATTTGTCTAGTTATTTTGTATGCTATACTGGATTTATATATATATATATATATATATATATATATATATATATATCAGGGGCGGTGGGTACAAAATGTCTCTTGCTATTACATTTAAGAGACCTGGGTGGGCATCTATGACCACCCCTTTTTCCTAGGGGTGAAAAAGTAGAACTATAAAACTTTCAGCTATTTTGTACAGAAAGAAAACTAATACCTTCCTGAACTGTTGAAGGAATACAAGACAAACACTCTTAACAGTTTATATTTTTTCAAAATGATCTTATATATTATAACAAATATATTCACAGTTCTCGTAAGAATATTTAATTCTCTTGTGAATGCACTACATTCTCAATTTTTTATTTTCCTTTAAGGTTTTATCTTACATTTATTCTTACACAACACAAAGTGTAAACTTCACGAAAACTGAGAGGGAAATTCATGTGTTACATAATCATAAAGACAAAACAAGAACAGAACTGTTTTTGAAAATCGCAATTGAAATACAGAGAATTCAGCTTGGAAGTCACACTTTTCTGTTCTGAAAAAAACTCGAAAATGAAATATAAATGCTTCAGCCTTGCACTATTCTTATATTCTTCCTACTAGCCAGTGACTTTGAACCTCAACATTCGACCCTTGTGTTTATTCAAAAGCGGTTGAATTTTGGGGGCTGAAGTTTCATATTCACGGCATTTTATCTGTCTGTGCAGCGACCATTGTTATTACTTCCTGAAGTGTCATAGCAGGGAAAATCTTAAAAAAAAAATTTGTCATCGAAAATAATATATTCTATTCTCGCCGTTGTATGATCTTCTATCACAAGACATGGCCAACAAAAACACGTATTTCTCTCCTCATTTCCACAAGTCCTTGACACATTCTAGTAAATGGCTTCACTGGAATAGTTCTTAATAGTAACACGAGGGCATGGACGTCCGTCTTGTTTGAAGAGAAGACGTTGGCCATGACTCAACATTCCTTGACTTTTCAACCGATAAAAAAATTTCGGGTTACCCCAGACAACACTACCAGATACAACTTGATTCATATTTAAACCTTTTGGCCCTATATTATCCAAGGTATGTACTCTAGCTAACTGTAAAATTCGATTTAGTACTGTGCTGTGAACTGCTGAATTTTCATAGCACACTACGTCATTCCTGTGAGCTTCACCAATGAAAGACATCACAGGCAAGGATCCTCATCTATTGTTTTCTTTGTAAGTTGTTATGAAATTGATGCCAGTCATAGCATGGCCAGCGAAATAGGGCAGTGCCATTGAAAGTATTGAACAAACACACTATTGACTGCATGCTTTGACAGATTGGTTGTTCAAATTGAACAAAGTGCAATTGTTTCTGCAGGAATATCGGAACAGGAAAATGTGAAAACTTTTGCTGAAAACTTTACATTTGTACAGTTTCACAGTGTTTTTAGAATTAACTGCAAATAAAAATATCTTGGCTTTGACTAAAATTTGCTATGACAGTCATAGCAGTCATAGCGCAGCCCGCCCCCCGATATATATATATATATATATATATATATATTCGACACAGGAAACAAGCCAAACTCCTCCAGCTAATAACAATAATATTTGACACAGGAAATGACTAAAGAAAGTATGCCAACATTTACTTGAGTAAATCAAATTTTTATTTATTACTATCACAATTTCAAATTTCCGTCTGTCTTCAACAGACTTTATCAAGAAACTGTTTCTTGACAAAGTCTGTTGTAGACTTTATCATTATTATAGTAATAAATAAAAATTTGATTTACTCAAGTAAATATTGAATGTTCTAATAAATGAATATTCGATGTCTGTGAAACCGTAACAAGATTATTAATAATTTTCACCCCATTGAAATAGGTCTAAATACAAAAACGAAACCAAGGGCAATCTTAAACTTGGCCAGTAAATCAATACTGAGATCGATTGAAAAATCCTTTTGGAGGTTTGCTTTAAAGTGCATTGTTTTTGACTGATTTGCAAAAGGAGAAAAATAGGCCTTTCCCTATTTATTTGTTGTGTGGTCTCCACCATTCTTTGAGTCTTCACCATCTTCTACTTGTGAGAACTTCATTTATTTTACTGGATCTGCCCCTGACTTCTTGAACACATTTGCAGCTCACAAGATACTGTGATAGAAAAAGCCACTGATACCCTGTTTTTAAAAAAAGTATTAAGGTTATGGAACCGAAATACTATATCTTACAAGTTATCAAAATTAGAAAGTTGGACTGAAAACTAAACAGAAAATAGATATTTTAATTCAAAAAATACTCTAATACCACACAAAACTTTTGCAAAACCTGTATGTCCTCAGCGCTTAAAATGACTACTTGTTTGAACAAACAAGCCTTCTGCGGCACTTGAAGATGATGAAGGTTTTTCCCTGCCGACGCAAAGATTGATGCCATAGTTTTCGTGTTTTACAACGCTATCTTTTAAAGCCTTGTTTTTATTCAGCGACGATTCGCTGCCGCATTCACAGAGGGAAAAATTCCTGTTATAGACCTCGTTAGCGCTTAGCAACCCCAGGAGGAGGTGAAAAATTGGCTCTGTCTTTATCCAGTTTTATCAACTCCAACTTAATGCCAGTTTTGTAGACTCCTTTATATTTACCACTCTTATTACAACAAGAAAATTTCTTACGTGACACCAAATTTACCTACATCAGGAACACCTACCTTCAGCTGTACCTCCACTTTTGCTGGTGGAAAAGTTTGAGAGAGAACTTTGTCTCCTTGCTATCTTTAATTTGAAATTTCACGTTAGAGAATGTACTCTCCCATGTTTTTCAAATTTGATATTCACAAAGCAAGAATGACTATGGTGACTATAATCAAAGTTGTACATATCCTTCTACATTTGTGATGATAGTTATTATTGTTATTATTATTATGTTCATTACTACGTTTCTCAAATACTAGGTTGTTACATTCGGTATTACTTGGAAGCAAGTCACAACAAGTTACTAAAGGTTTCAAGTTTATCCTCCTCCGTATCTTATGCAGACAATACCTTTCTTAAGATTCGTGCAGTACTTAATAGAGCCGTCTTTTGTATTATCCCCAAGTTTACATTCTCGTCACATTCTTTAAGGAAACCTATACATTTCTTACTAACTACGCCCAGAGCCCCTGTGACCACATTTACAACCTTGACTTTTTTAAGTTCCCAAAGCTATTTCGTCTTTCAGTGGCAATTTTTTCGAGTTCTTTCTCTTGTACCCTCGTGCCTTCAGGGATGGCGAAACCAATTATTATGGCTCCCTTTGCTGTTTTGTTGACTAAGACTATATCTGGTCTTCTAGCTTGTATATGCTGGTCGCCTTGTATCATCATATCCCAAAGTATTTTGAAGTCCTCGTTTCCTATGCAGCTTGCAGGTTTATGGTTATACCACTGCTATTCTCTTTCTAAACCGACTATATTGCACAGAGACCAATGCACATATCTCGCGACATTATCATGTCTACGTTTATATTCTCTCTGCGCCAGCTTAGAACATTTACTAGTGATATGGCTTGCACTTTCTCCTTTCTGGCCACACATCCTACATAATGGTGATTAAGGCGTTTTATCAATGTGGAACTTCAGATGATTTGTTTGGAGTGATTGCTCTTGCGCACTACAAAATAATGCTTCGGTTGTGCCTTTCAAACCCCTTTATCTAACCATGACCAGGTTCTATCCCAATCTGCTGCATCGTTCTCATTTAAAAACTGCCCATGTAGTCGTTTGTCATTCCACTCTGCAAATAGCTTTTTTTTGTTCTCTTTTGAAGGATTTTTGTTCTACACTGTCGTCTGTCTTCAATTGACCATGCAATTTTACCATCTGTAACATCTCCTCCGTGCTATTCTGCACATACCAAGCCAGACTATTTTCTTCCGACCTGACGCAACCTTCAATACTGATCAACCCTCTACCATCTTTTTTTCTTTTAACATACAACCTAGCAACATCACTTTTTGGATTAAGTGCTTTATTCATGGTTATCAACTTTCTCGTCATTCTATCAATTTCCTTCAGCTCGTCCTTTCTCCAGTTAATTACTCCAGCTCCGAATCTCATCAATGACACTGACCATGTGTTAATTGCATTAATCGTATTCCCTTCGTTTGGAGTTTGGATTCTAGTGCTAGTCTAGTTCTATGCAGATATTCCTTTTGGAATATTCCATTCATCTTCGTTTCTTGTACTTTATTCCATTCAACAACCCCCAAATACTTGTATCCTTCCTCCTGTACATCGACTACAGTTTCGTCTCCAAGGCGAATACCTTGAGTCTTAATGGGCTTACCTCTCTTCATAACCGACATGCCACACTGTGATATTTTTGCTTATTGCATGTACAGTTGAAACCAAATTGTCGAGCTCACTTTCACTCTTACAAAATAGTTTCAGGTCATCCATGAAAAGTAGATGGTTTATTTTCATGGTTCCTATGGTATATCCAGAAGACACCTTTCTCATTACACTGAAAATTGGTAAGGTGTCTCCTTGGAAGATGCCTCTCTTAATATCGATAAGCCCAAAGTTTCACCGCATGCTGTTAGCTCTGTCTTCCACTTTCTCATTGATCCTTGGACAAAATTAATAACATTTTCAGAAATATGGAGCAGTTTCATACTTTCGGTAATCCAGGAGTGAGGAACCATATCATTGGCCTTTTTGTAATCGACCCATGCCATGGCTAGATTCTTGTGTTTCTTTTTGTGTTCATTTAAAATCATTTTATCGATCAGTAAACTGGTCTTTTGTCCCCCTACTTTTTTTCCTACAGCCCTTTTGTTCATGAGGTAGTTTGTCGTTTTCCTCAAGGTGACTACATATTTTTTCTGATTTGATGCTAGTCATCAGTTTCCACATCACAGGTAGGCATGGTATTGGACGAACGTTTCCAACATAATTGCCTATTGTAGCGTCTTTCTGGCATAAAACAGTCCTCCATTTTTGTCATCCATTATGGTACACTATCATTGTTGTTAATCATTGTGTTCATTTGATTTACAATGTGACGTAGCGTAGTCATCTTCTTAAACCAATATTCTTGGACACCGTCAGGTCCAGCAGCCTTCCAGTTAGGAAGCTTCTTACACTGTTTTTTTAACCTTGCCCAAGGGTGACCTGGAGGTAGTTGTAGCAAAGGGTAACCTCATTCTCCCACGTCGAAACTCCATAACTGGATACAGTTTAACGTCAATACCCAGGACTATTATTATTATTAATATTATTATTATTATTATTATTATTATCAGAAGGCTCTGCATGGTAGGTTCTTTCGGGAGATGGATGAAAATGCAACAGAGAGATAAGTACAGTGGGTTAAGGGTGGTTTCCTTGCAAAAAGCACAGAGGCGTTTGTGTTTGCTGCTTAAGAGCAAGCATTGAGGACAAGGTTGGCGCAGTCGAGGTGGGCTGGGGGTGTTGGTCCTGTGTNTATTATTATTATTAATATTATTATTATTATTATTATTATTATCAGAAGGCTCTGCATGGTAGGTTCTTTCGGGAGATGGATGAAAATGCAACAGAGAGATAAGTACAGTGGGTTAAGGGTGGTTTCCTTGCAAAAAGCACAGAGGCGTTTGTGTTTGCTGCTTAAGAGCAAGCATTGAGGACAAGGTTGGCGCAGTCGAAGTGGGATGGTGGTGTTAGTCCTATGTGTCGCATCTGCGGAATGGAATCTGAATCAGTTTGGCATGTTGCGTATGGGTGTGAGGTACTGGCTCAGAAGGAGTACAAGAGGCGACATAATAGGACGGGATAGAGAATATATTGGGAGCTGTGCAAGGAGTATGGGTTGAAATGTGCGTGAAAGTGGTTTGAAGAGGTGCCTGACAAAGGTAGAAATAGTGAAGATGGCAGGTTTGAAGTTTGGTGGGATACATGAGTAGAGACAATGCAACAGGTAGAAAGTAATCGTCCGGAAGTTGTTGTTGGTGTTGTTGCCCGCACTGAGAAGAGATGGTTGGTTGCAGATTTTTCTGTGCCTTCCGATCGAAATGTGACAGTTAAGGAAGAAGAAAAGGTCACTAAGTATTCTCCCTTGCCCAACAAATCCGGACGTTACACAGCGTATCTACCACCGTTATCCCAATCGTTGTGGAAAGCTTAGGAGTGGTGACGAAGCGGTTGGAGCGCAGTTTGAAAGAGTTGCGCATCCCTGATGTCTTGGGTGGACTCCAAACATCTACCATCATTGAGACCACCAACATGCTAAGGAAGGTGCTTAACCTCTAAAGCTGCTGGTCAGTAGCCATGGTTAAGTTTTCTCGTCTGGCTGGTGAACACCATCTTCCTGTGCGGCCTGTCATGCTGGACATAAACTGTGTTATTATTATTATTATTACTATTATTATTATCATTCAGTCATTTTCTTTTGTTTTGCTTTTTTTAAGATCAAGCACCAGGTCATTACCAGTGACCTAGGGTGAATAAAATTGGAGTAATGTAATGTAAAAACCATTTTGTATTGTATCCTAATTGTATAAAAAACAGAATTTGTTAAAAAGTATAAAAACAGTACAAAACGTTAATGTATAAAAATAGAAGTATAAAATTTTTGTACAAAATAAAAATATTTAGTGGACAGTTTACGAACATCAAATAACAGTTGAAAGTAATAAAAAAAAATTGTTGAAAAAATGGTTTTTTAAATAGAAAGTGCTCTTCTAAAAATATGTGCAGTATTATTAAGGACTATTTTTTAAACTTCGTTTAGTGATGGTTCTCCTGAAATGTTCTTAAGGTAATCAGCGGTTCCTTTCTTTATTAGGCTTAGAGCACCCACTATTACTGGGATTGTCTTTGTTTTCAGGTGCCACATCTTTTCAATCTCAATCTCCAGATCTTTGTAGTTGGATAATTTCTCAAGCACCTTAGCAGAAACATTCTTATCAGACGGTCTGTCTGTCTTTGTACCACCCGAAAAGGGCTTTGGCGACGTACAAAATTACTAAATTGAAAATAACTGCCTTCAATTAGCAGCATCAAATAGTTCTCTTATGTCCTTGATGCCCGTATATTTCTTCAGTTGATCAAGGAACAGCCGCCGCTGTCCCCCACGGGCCTTCTTTCCTGGGATTCATCATGACAAGCAGAGATGTTCGATTTGCTGTTTTCCGTTGACATGGCCACCAAAACTTGCCTAAAACCACATTTCAGCCGCTTCTACGTTCTTGGTTGCAGTGGCATTCATGGTCCAAGCTTCGCAGCCGTAAGGCAGCACCGACCATACATAGGCTTTTAGAAGTCTGACTTTCAGCTTGTTTGATAGTTTTTTATCTTTCAACATTGAGGCCATTTGGTTGAAACTGGTCTTTGATAGGGCGATACGTCGCTTTATCTCTCTATTGCACTTTCCATTCGATATCAGCAAGGACCCAAGGAAACTGACAAAATCGACTTGGACAATATTTTGACCATTGCATACAAGGTTGCATGGTGAAGATTTTTCTTTTACGATCGTCATAGATTGGATCTTCTTGCAGTTGATCTCCAGTCCAGCTTCCCTGGTTGCAACTTCTACAAGATTCAGTAGCCTTTGTAGAACTTCCGCGCTGTCAGCGATCAAAGCAGGGTTATCAGCGCATCTGATGTTGTTGATACGAACACCGTTGACTGAAACTCCGTCGTCTGATTCCTTAAGGCATCGACGAATATCCTCGCTATATAGGTTGAAAAAGTTGGGGCTCATCACTCAACCTTGTCTTACACCACAATTGATTTTAGTCGAATCCGTCAAACCATCTTGGAGCTTGATGACAGCTTGTTGGAGTTAATAGAGGTTTCAGATGATTTGTTACTCCTTATAGTCAATTCTGATGCTTCTGGGGAGATTGAGAAACCTTCTGTGGCAGACGCGGTAAAAAACTTTTTTATAGTCAATAAAGCAGATGTAGATGACCAGTTGATGTTGGATACACCGCTCACTAAGCTTGGGGAATATAAATATGTCATTTCTCATCTCCCTGTCTGGCATGAATCCATACTGGCATTGTGAAATCTCTGAATGTATCTTCGAACGGCATCACACAAGTACAATTCTGAGGAGCAATTTCAGGGAGTGGCTTATTAGAGTTATCGTCCTGTGCTGGTCGCAGTTTAATGTATTTGGTTTCTTTGGCAGAGCTATAAAGATTGACTTCAGCATATCTTCGGGTATCTCACTTGTGTTGTAGATACTATTGACTAGGCTGTGCATGAGATGAATGCCTGTCTCACCCAAAGCTTTGAGCATTTCAGTGACCACTTCATCAAGACCAGCAGCTTTGTGCTTCTTCATTAATCAAAGTCCTCTTCTGACTTCGTCCTTCAATATTGGTGGACCAGAGAGATCTGTTAGTGCAACAGCGTCCTTCTCTTTCATTCTGCTATCCTCGAATAGCTGTTTAAGGTACTCCGACCACCGTTTAGCTACTTCTTCTGGTTTGTGAAGGACTTCACCAGTTGCAGATTTTATACATTTTGGTGGACGCGACGACATTTTCCTTGTAATTTCTTTGATTCTTTGAAACATTTGTCCTGGCATTTTAACCCAAGCCAATATTCTTTGGCCTCGGAGCATTTCCGTCTGATTATCGTGTTTATCTCTTTGTACTTCTTCCCGTCATATTTTGCTGGTCTTCGATCTTACATGAGGTTTTTGACTTCTTGGGGTATCCAGTGATTGGATGGTCATCTTCTTGGTTGTTTTGGAATGTGCTTGTTGGCCGCGTCGAGCAGACTCTTCTTCAAAGGTTCCATTGATTTGCTGGGGTTTCATCGAAATCACCGATCTCCTCCAAGCTTTCAACTGCTGCTTTGTAGAACGTATGGCGAATTTCAGCCTCTTCGAGTGGATTGAGGACATGGGGACACGCTTCTGTCTTCTCAATGTCTTGAGATGAAGCTGTATTGTCGCAACGACGGGGACATGATCGCTATTAGCATCTGCATCCGGGTAGGTTGTGACTTTGGATACTGTTGATCTGTATCGACTGCTAATCAAAATGTAATCAATTTGATTCCTTGTCCGATCGCCTGGTTGGATCCAGGTATATCTGTGACGCGGGGAAGTTTGAACCACTTGTTTGTAATTACCAAGTCCTTTTCTTCACACTAGTGAATCAGTCTTGTTCCCTGCTCCTTTCTCTCTCCGAGACGATTTTATTGCTCGCTTCTTAGCCAACTTTAGCATCAAAATTGTCTAAGACTTTGTTGACCTCATCCGATTCGGTTTGATTGTATACATCCTCTAACTCGTCGTAGAATATATCTATGTCTGTATCTTCAGATTCAGCCGTTAGCGCATATGCCACAATGAGGTTGACATTAACTGGACTAGGTTTCAGTTTAACTAAAAGAATTCTATCTGACTTGGGCCAAACGGCTGACACAGCCTTGGAGAATTACTTATTTAAAATCATACTTACTCCACGCTAATGTTGGTCACCCCAAGAGTAGATTACGGTTTTGTCTTCCTTTGTGAAGCTTCCTGCATTAGTTCATCGAACCTCGCACAGACCAAGTGCACTGAGGCTGAGCTTGTCCATCTCGAGGATGATTTTGTCGCGTTTTCCTTCTTGGCACAGAGTTACAATGTTCCACGTTGCAAATCGGTGCTTTTTGGATCTTAGTGTTCTGAGATTATGGGATGTTTAGGTCACGATCATTGGATGACTGTCGGTGGATGCTTGTGACGGACTGCAGCCTTGACTGCTTCAACGCCTACCGGACGAGGTCCTTGGGTTTGAACCCTGAGTACCATTGACGTCGTTAATCATTCTTCTTTTTGTTTGCATTTCATAGCGGCTTAGTCCTTCATCTTTACGCAGTAGGCGGGCCATATCCCTTCTGCATGCAGGGAGCTCTTGGCTTGGTTGAACTGTGCTGGCTGCAGAGCCCTTCCAAGGGCAAGATGTATGGAGACGCAGTACCAGACTCCAGCATCCCTTTCTCGACCTCACCAGTGTGATACAAAGGAAAGCAGAGCAGTACATCTGGTACCAGGTTGCACGCAGGAGCTGCCGGAGGGAGATGCACAGCATCGTTCCACCGCCTTAGGGGCTCTACTCCGGATTTTTTCTCAGGGTTGACTCCCAAAGCCTTTCCCATGACTGGGTATGCCACAAGACAGTGGAGGTTTGAAATCAGGGTTTTCCTTCCTATAGATGGGCTACGTTATCAGGTTGATGAGCCAACATCTGCCCGAAGCATCGAGTTTTAAGGCACCAGAGACCCGCCTTCACTCCTTCTCCTGTTAGTAATAGCAGTTCCACTGGACTTAGAGGCTAAGTCACACGAGCAGGCTAGGAGTTGGACTTTGTTGTCAAAGGCTGTTTGGTAAATTAAACCCAAAGACATCCTTTATATGAATCAGACGAGTATGTTCCCATTTGTCAGACTACTAAAGACATGCAAAGTTCTTTGTTACTTATTTAAAGCAATGAAGTTAAATTTAAAAAATCTGCTCGAAACTGTCAAAGTAATTTTATTAGTTTAAAGGTAAATATTGTAAAACCCGACAAAAAGCAGCAATGTCGCTCAAAATCGTACACCGTTTGGATTAACCTGGCACAAAAAATTCGTTGGTATATTATCTTATCAAATTATAACAAATTATATCAGACCATTCTAATCTGAAGCAGATTTATCGTGAAGTTAATAAAATAGCTCAGCGTATATTAAATATTACTCTAACATAAAAATGGTGAGCATGTAAGACTTAATGACATTCGCTCGAATTTGTGTTGCTAAAATCGATAAAATACTACTACGAAGATCACCGACTTTCAGAGAATGCACAAGAATGTGTGAAGAAGTGAAAAAAGGTCATATTATTTCATCATCTGCGTTTGTCTCAGGAGTTCCTTTGTTCAAATCCTTTCGGCTTTACGCAAAGCTATTGTGGCAGTGCTTCACTTTCTGCTACAAACTACTCTACGAAAAAAACCTACCCTAAACCATGAGGACCACTACTAGATAAAGAGTCACTTTTGAAAATTACAAGGTAAAATTAGAAAACATAATAGACGAATGGAACAAAATGTAAAAGAAACCTATTCAGTCCAGATCTGAAGTAACACAGTTGGTCTAAAACGTTTTATAAAAAACCATTGGGTGTATTTATCTGAAAACTCATGCATAGCATTTCTATGTGTGCTGTAGATTTTAGGAAAATCTTTAAAATCAAATCAAGCTTAGAAATATACTGGCCTAATACGACCATTTAAGGCCATTGTTTATTAGCTCAAATGTCGAATTAAATAAAGACTAGATAATAATAAAAAAACTCTAGACCATTTTCAAGGTTATGATTTTACCGTAATTTTACATGGATTCTTCAGAGTTTGTTTCAAATCTGTTGGTAGGTTAAAACATATTTCAAACAGATAATTAATATTATTACATGGTATTGGTCAGACCTCGGCACATACCAAAAGAAAAACACCCGCGTTAAATCAATTCCAATTCATTTCGAATATGTTTACCCAAGAGTTTATCCACATAGAATTCGACGAGTTCCTTGACTTATTCTAGCACCCCCACTCTACCACCTTAAAATTTAATATTTACTTAGAGGTGTCATCTTTACTATTTAGATGCTTTAAAGAAGTGGGCGTAGATGGAGGCTTTTAAAGTTCAAAGGGAACTCATACTTCACATGTACAAAGCAGATGAAATGAAATGACTATTAAAGTATTACTATTAACTAAATATTTATTTGGTTAACCCGGATTATTTTATTAGATTTTTAAGCACTAAACTGTGTGCTCTTGCAGCAAAAATGCTGATTATTTTCTCTCCATTTTTATTATCCTCCCTTAAAGAATAAAAATTGTTTGATTGAAATATTAAATATTTTCTATCGTTATAATTGCAGTATTAATTGAAATATCAGCAGAGACATGACGAAATGCCAAACAAAAGAAACTTTTATGTGCATTTTTAATGGAAAAACATACCCAGATTAATATATCTAATGGAAAGAATCCGAAATGATGCAGTACGGGACACACTGGGGGAGAAGTTGAGAGAGAGAGAGTCTAGGTTGAAGTAGTTTGGACACGTGGTGCGTACGGATGAGGAGTATGTGGAAAAGCGGGTGATGGGAATGGCACCAGGAAAGAGGAATCGAAAGAGGAAAGAGGACCACGACATCCATAGCTCAAGGTCATCTTACAGGTAAACACCGTTAATCACAAAAACTAAGATAAACAAGTAGACAAACAACTTGAAGCACGAGTTATCAGTTTGCTATAACCCTTATTAACTTATTACTAACCAATCCATTGGATATCAATTCCAGGCAACTCAACGGGCATCCTGTCAGTCGTAGGAGACTACAGTGTTTGGGTCTGACGTTTTTGTGCAACGTCATGTGGTGTGGCCGCAAAGGCCAACTCGGGAGTAATAGTCCTTTGGTGGTCTGTCTCCTTGGTTTCTTACCTTTTTCTTTTCTCGCTTTGCCTTAGTCTGTTATTCAGGAGTCTCTTAGAACTAGGAAAGGTATTTCCGTACAGCCTGTCTCCAGCCCTAACACACGGACGCAACGCTTCCCATCTGTTCATGTCAATTCCTCAAAATGTCAGATCCCTCTTACAAATATCTTTGTACCACAGCTGTGATCTGCCTTTGGGATGCTTTTCTTGCACAATTTCTCCATAAAGGAGTTTTTTTTGGGATCCTGCTAGCAACCCGACAACTACTTGATGAATATTAATTTAGCGTTAAGTGGTCAATGCCAAGTAAAATTTGGCTAAATGGCTATCATAATTATATTAAGTATTTACTTAATCCATAGATGTTATGTAATTAAATATTTAAAACTACATACATGTATTTCAAATACAATAATGTAAATTTCCATTACTTCGTATACAATGTAAACAAGGCTGTAGTGAATGACGTTGGGATAGGGTAATCTCCCCACATTTTCAAAATACGGAAATAAGTGTTTAGCGTCAGAACACTCTGCACTAGACAGTCTATATTCATTAACGATTGTCCTTGTCAAATAATGTACCAATGCATTTACTAACACTCAGTAGGGCTTCCCTCATTGACCTCTGGGTTCCATCAAACTATTATGAGTGGTGTCATTGATATTGTCCCTTGTCTATTTCTCTTTTACACCTCTGTGTAAAATTCCATTGAGTGCACCTTATATAGAGTACGCTGTAGCTGCTTTCTTTTTGTATTAACAATAGTTTGCAGTTCAATTACCCTCCCCCCAGCCTGGTCTACTTTTATAAGAAAAAGCACCATTTCTTACTTACATAGTTCCTGGTGACATTTTTTACTCCCGGTCAGTAAAATATCCTCAGATTTTATTCCGTGTCACTCCTGACACTTCTTTTGTGTTTCATTGTAATCTCTTAATCCAACTAGATATTCTTTGGTCTATGGTATTCTTACATCAATCAGTACGGTGTCTTGGCACGGCACGCATCTTGTTATTCTGGATTCACCTTCTTCTGCTCTTTAAGGAACAGTAGGTATCTGAGGCAGCTTCCTTCCATATATAAGATAACTCGTTGCTACGGCTTCCTTCTGAGCTTCTCTATCATATATTAGGGGTCTGTTATTCAGTATTGCCTGAGTTATACCCAGTACCATAGCCATCTCTTCAAATGTAGATTCTTTGTTTTCCAAAACTCTCCATAACAGCACTTGCATGCGTCCCACCATCGTCTTCAAAAGAGTAATGGGATGTATGAAGACGAGTTTGGAGCAAAGAGTGAATTGAAAGTCAATTTGATGTAATTGGTCTTGAGATAGGACTTGTCTCCTGGATGGTCGAACAAGACGTTTATTTGGATCTCTAATGAGTAATTGTGCCCAACAATGTCTATCTAGTAAAAGGATAGTTGTTATCTGCTCTTGCATTAAATTTACGTAATGAAACATCCAAGACCTTTTGCGTTTCTTTTATCCACCTCATGCTGGCTTCTTCGTGGAGTATCAATATCTGTTTAAAGGTGGATACGCTCTCTCAGCAAAAATCGATAAACTTTGGAACTTCCGCTGCTTCCACAGCAACAGTACTCAATCTACTGAAATTCATGATCAGGAAGACATTTGATAGGGTAGGCTCCCCATCGCTGACATTTAGTAGGTTGGCTAGCGTTGCTCTATGGCAATGTCATTATAATATTCTATATAAAATATACATATAAGCTATAGAATATGCATGAGCTGAGTAGTCCAGTGCTATGTTTTCACTTTGTAAAATTCAGGTCCCATCATAAAGAGATATTCTGTTGATTGTTTGTCGTTGCCCTCTTTGTTCCAATATCACTTGGGCTGAGATCTCTAAGACATGTATTACAGAGCATATGAAACCTAATCATTTATCTCCTTACTATATGTGATACTAAAGGCCTCCATTAAACTTTGTTGACAATCCAATAGGGTGTTATCACCCTGCCTACCCACATGATTCTCTTTAATGTCTTCCACCTCAGCAGCACTGACTGTACATTCTGTACAACCTTGACTCCTGTTCTTGAGGCTGTTAAACTAATCACTTTATTCTGAGAGGCGTATTTCCCATCAGGACTTTTCTGCTCCACAATATGATTCTGTGTCTGTGTGCTGGTGACTACAGTTGAGAACCTAAAATGTCTGTTTTGCTCTGGATTACTAGCTGATGTTTGAGCTCAACTGCTAGATTCTGCGGAATTATTGCTGAACATACTCTACTATTATTCTTGTCCGAGAATATTGTTTCGTTGCTTTGCTCTCTCTTTCTATAAAATTTTCCAATAACCAAAGACAAATTAGGAAAGAAAAAAGCAACAAATATAATATGACAAGTTCTCACATTTGACTTTGTGGGGAAAAACAGTCAAAATTCTAAGAGGAAACAAGTTTAGCATCATTATAGATGAGACCACTGTCACAACTACAACGAAACACTTCGCCATTTTGAGTGCTTATTTTTATTTGGAGTCATTTCTAAGCAGGTCAGTCTTGGTTGACACGTTTGACTCCTTTGGAGTAAAAGCAGATGATATTTATTAAACTCTAAAAGACTGATTGCAGCAAGATTTTATTCCAATGTAGAACATAATTGGGTATCATCTGATACCACTAAAGTAATGTTTGAGGAGAGACTGTTTCATCGCTGTTACGATCAGAATAAAACGTATTATGACTGCGAATTTTCCATGCCATTTAATACACATTAGTTTACAGTATGCAGATTTAGAACTACCAAAAAGTCTAGAAGACCTCTGTAGAGACATGGTTGTACACTTTAGTAGATTATCCAAAGGAAAAGATGCTTACAAAGCGTTTCAGTCATTTTTCTAAAGGTAAACTCCACAAGATGCTTTCACCAGCACATAAAAGAAGACTGTCCCTTAAAGTTTAGTAAATTGTATTTTTGCCCAATATCAAGCCTTGACCCAATTTTTCTTGTTAATCGCTCCAGAGGATACAGTGCAGTCCAACTATAAAATCAACCAGTCTCTAAACAACAAATTTCTACTGTTATATCTAATGTTCTTAAGGTACAAACTGGAAAGGTTGAATTCATTTAAGCGTCAGTTTCAGAATGAAAGGCCAATTCTGTGTGCACTACAAATGAAAGGCAAAAGGCTGATAAAGCCTGTCGCTTCCTACGTCTTGGATATCGGTAACTTAAAAGCGATAAGGCCAAGGCATATTGATCCTTCCAATGCGTATTCCCTTACCACTAATCCAACAGTTTATTTGGATGTAGCTGCAGCAACCACTTTACAGGAAATGAAATGCGGATTTCATCGTTGACATTATTTCGCAAATTCAAAATAGATTAAATGTTATGGCTGAGTTTTATAAGAATTTTTAGGTTAAGAACCAAACAAAGCATAATGTCACTAAGTGCAAGGAACTGTGAAGCAAAGACAAAAAGAAAACAAAGCAAAAATAAGAAGGATAATCCAAGGGGTAGGATATAATCTCGAACGTCAAAACATGTAAGTTTTGTAATGGAGGAAATCATTTTAAACTAAAAGGGTTCCAAACGTTGGAATCGGAAGATAAAAACTACAATTATAGAGGGATTTATTACAAACAACGTCATGAGAATAAAGAAGTTTAAAGAAGCGAATCACACGAAATGCAACAAACTGAGCTGATACCAACGTGGAAAGCTCATCAGAACAATTCCCATGATAATATCTAAAGACAAGACTCAGAAAACCCTACTTCCATCGATGGGACGAAGGTTGAAGAGTAGCACCAAGATTTGGACCTATCAAGTTACAAGTAGATTTTTGACCTCGGTCGAAAGCATCAAGAGGAGATGATGGAGATCTGTTCACTTATGGCAACAGTGCGGTATGCAGAATGGATGGTAGATTAATAGATACAACATAGCCTCAGAAGTAAGATGATCTTCTGCACGATACAAATAACTAACGTTTACCGAAGGAGACTTACCAATAGATTGAATAAAAGAAACTTAAAGAAAGATCTGGAGAAAATAACAAACCATTGAAAGAAGCCATACACCTTCTTCCCTATTCTCTCAGGCTGAACGTCAATCTCTAAATCTTCCGCAAATTTGACTTGATCTTGCTGAGGTGCCTTCTAGTTAATCCCAAAGTATAGAGTAGTTTCATCAGCATTGATGGTGGTATACTAATGTCAGTTATGAGGAAGAGCATCCATGTAAAGAAGGAAGAGAGTTTGACTACGAATGAAACCAGCGTTAATGAAATATTCATCAGATGTAATTCCATTCACCGTGACACGAATTTTACGTACTAAGAGAATTGACTGAAGGAATTGAAAGACACTTTAGCAAGTTCCATAATCAGAAACCTTATGAAACAAGCCAGCGTGTCACACCTTATCAAATTCTTTTAAAATACCAAGCGCAAAAGCATGTCCTTTACAAGACTTATTCATAAACTTATACATAGGTTCCGCGATTATTGTCAAAAGGTCACTAGTGGAGCGAGTTCCTCCACACCTTTATCCAACTTCAACAAAGAGACCTAAGTTCTGCAAGAATTCTACCAGTGCGTTGTTATCTTTCAAAGACCTTACTAATGGCAGAAAGAAGGTCGACATATTGAAGACAGAAACAACATTAGAAACCCTCCAGGGTAACAGAAAATAAGATTCCGACAGGCAAAGATTATAACATTTAGATAGCAAGAAAGATAGTTCAGAATCATGCTCTTTGAAAATAACTACTAGAATCAGATCTGGACCATTACCTGAGATTGATTATGCAAATGAATAATCTTTGCAAAAACCATGTATTTATAATAAGTCCAAAATCTGATTACTTTACGGAAGCAAATTTGGCAGAAAAACACAAGTTTCATTTAGGAAAGAATTGATGAAACACACTACAGCAAAAAAATGAATTTATTCTAAAGCACATGAGAAGCTTATTTTTAGTTTTTTTACTCCGACATGGCAGATCCTTGAAAATGAGTTATGGAGTCTAGAAATTGTAGAATCTACTCATTCAACAAATGCCTCGGGGGCTTCTACCTCATCACTTGAGCCAATTTTTACAAAACTGACTTGTTTACGTAAAGGACTCGACATCAATGATCTTGACCGTGAATAGAGGCAAGACACACAAAAAGAGTGATTCAGAAAAGCATTGGGACAAATAGTGGATCAAAGAAATATATACCTTCTTACATAGTGTGCAAGAAAGTATCTATATTTAATAAATTCCATTTCAATTATAGCTCCTTTTCTGTTATCTAATGCTCCAACAGAGTGAGCATTTAATATCCAAAAGCTTATCATGACAGGAAGAAGATGCTGTATGAAGACTGTGTCACTTGTTGCATTCATGCAAACAAGATATTCTTGGAAAAATTACTGGCATTCAGCAGATAACTTTGTAATCGGTGCTTTGTTGTTAATACTTTTAAAGATGAAAACAAGTGCAACCGACGAAGAAGTCATAAGAGCGAAGTACAAATACACAAAAATGCTGTTTATTAATGAGGTTCCGCAGTAAAGTTAAAAACGTCTGATGGTAAACAACTTTGGAGTAGTTGGTAAGAGACAGTCTATTTAATGAACTCCTACAAATTCTGTTGTTAGTATGTTTTTTAATGTTTTGTGATACTGAGTTTTCTTGGTTTATTATAATCATGATGAAGGTCCAGTCAACCTTTATGGTATTTTTCTATTTTTACTACTGCTGTGCGGTTGACTTCCAGAAAAATTTCGTTAGTTTCAAAATTCCACGCCAGTAGGGATTCCTGTGTTTAGTATGAGCTAACTTGTATTATATTATGCTTAACCTATTTTAAACAAGTTGTACAGAAAAGAGGTTTGAAATAAGCTAAAACGCTTGCACGAATTAACTTGTTTTTGTTACATACAATGGGTAAGGGGGCTGTGCCCCTGTTTTTAGCCACGTTAATGTGTATAGAATCAACACTGCCATCTTAAATATGCTTTTCTTACATGTTTATGGTTTCCACCTAACAATTTCCATATTTCTTCTCTTTCTCTCTCTGATGTGTTGAAAGCTGATATCAAAATCTATTTTCAAAAGCTAAACCTGAGTCATCAAGCTCCTCGCCATTTCTAGCTGTTTTGTTGTGTTTCATTCCAACAGTTGTCTACGAGAAACCTCATTTTGCTGAAGGTCTTGATTTAGGAGGACACTCGGCGTTTGGCTCTCTATCTAGGCTTTAATTTTACTTTAGTTTGGCCAAAACAGCCGCCGTTTTTATTGTTCTCTGTCGACCCCTATTGTTCTCAAGTGGGATTTCACAACATCCTTGGGGGGCACAACTTCAGAATATTTCTCCAAACCAGGCCTGGAAGTAATTCTATGAAACTGTTTCAGTATATTTTCAAAACGTTTAATTTTCTTTGGTATCTCTTAACATAAGGGATTGTTAGATAAGAAAGAAAGTGAAGATAAAAGAAGATTGTGTGGAGTGTTTAGTACAAAAGAGAAGGCGAGAAAAGCAAGACTGAGATATTTTGGCTACGTGAAAAGAAGAGTGCAAAATGAACTAGTGAACAAAGCAATGCTGATGCCAGTTACGGGCTTAAGGAGTGTTGGGAGACAGAGAATGAGGCAAAGGGACGTACTGAATAGGTTAGGGTGTCGAAAAGAATGTCCGATCGATAAAAGTAGATCGAAAAGGATGGCTTTTGCTGCTGATGCTGCTATGCAGTGGAATGAAGGTCATAGGGAGAAGAAGATAACAAGGAATTGGAGTTAAAACATGGCAAAGGAGTACGGATAAGAGGAAGTTAAGGACTGCGTTTTACCCCAAGTGGAGAGCACATGATTAATAAATTTAGACAAGAATGTTCTTCTTATTAGAATTTCAATTTAGTTATATCCTATTTACCTGGTTCGGCAAATGTCTGAGCTTTTTCATGGGTCTCTCGAAATTTTCGCTATTTTTCTGGGTCTTCCAATTTTTGTATCACAAGGTTTAACCCTTTGAATTAAGAATATACAGTACTAAAAAATTATCCTTTGGACCAATCTTTTGGCGGTTTCCATCTTGGGTGACCCTATTTGACGAGGGATTTGAATTTTCGGCCCTATTTAATTTTATTAGGTCAGCTCAGTTCTTGCCTTGCTACTGGTAACACGTAATCCAGTATAACTTGTTTCATGGTCCAGTGGTTGGCGACTAAACCAGCTCCCTCACCAGGGTTCAAATCTTGTGAGGAGGGTGACTAGCAACCAAGCAGGAAAAAAAAGGCTCATCACAGGGCGCATGAATTCTTTCGAGTCGATGGTCACTTAGCCATAGGTGGTATCTCAATAAAAACACCCTGCAGAAAGAACTTTGCCCTCTACTGCGAATATTTTGCCCTTCGTATACAGCTATGACAAAACAAGCACTGGTGCATACAGCAACGGCATCTCCTACTGGGCAAAGTACCACTGCCTTGCCCAGTAGGAGTTTGCTGAACAGGCAGGGCAGCCCCAGATCGTCATTATGTTACTGCGTAGCTACACAGAATGTCAGAACACTACACCAAGCTGGGAAGTTTAAAAACATTGTGAGAGAAATAATGTGAGTAAAGAATGACATACTAGGACTGAGAGAAATCAAATGGTTACAATCGGGAAAAATAAAGTTAAAAAATAACATCATATTATACTCAGGACCAGATAAAGAAGACATTCATGGTGTCGGAATCCTACTAGAGCCAAACATAGCAGATAGTCTACTTGGCTATTGGGTTGTTTCCGATCGAATAGTTGTAGTAAAATTGAAAGTAAGTCTGTTCAACACCATCATCGTTTAAGTATATGCACCAACATCAAACAGCAATGAGGAAGACATAACTTTATGCACACCTGGAGAAAGCCATGGCACAATGCAAATCTCAAGAAATTGTGTTGGTCACGGGTGACCTAAATGCAAATGGTGGTGAAAGTAGTCAATCAAATGTTGTAGGACTATATGGAATGAGCAAACAAAATTATTGTGGAGATACCTGGGTTCAGTGGTGTGAACGAAACAACCCAGTGATTACTAATAAGTACTTTCAACATCAACCCAGACGTCTATGGATATGGAGAAGCCCAAACGATTGTCACACAAACAAAGGGCTACCCAGGTGCAGACTGGAACAGTGACCATACTCTGTTAGTTGCACCTGTCAAGTTGAAATTGAAGAAAGTGAAACTACCAAAGAAGTTGATACGATGAGACCTAGACCAACTGAAATCCAATGATGTTAAGACAGGTTTTGATTAAAAGGTTAAATTCCACATGAAAAATGAAAATGAGAATAACAAGGCAGTAGATGGCTATGAACAAATTTGTTGGGCAATTAGTGAAGCCATTGAAGAAATCGTAGTTCCTGTAACAAAACGAAATATGAAGGAATGGATGACGGACCAGATTTTTTAAACTAATTGAAAAACGTAGAACAGTAAATGGATGGTCAGAAGAAGATGACAGATTAAACAGGGGGTTACGTATAAAATGTCGGCAAGCAAAGGAGGGTATGTAAGCAAAGGCGTGTATGTATATGAAAAAGTGCGAAAAACTGGAACGAATGGAGAAGAGCAGCCCATTGATGGAAAGAGTATATAGAAGAGTTGTTTGCTTATATCATAAGAGAGAGAAATATTTTCAGAAACAAGGAGGCAACTCGATTTTTTAAAAGTGGAAATAGAAAAGGCATTTTTACGTGCAGAAGAAAAAAAATTGAGGGGAAGACACGAAACTATGCAGTGGATATGGTTAGAGAGTGCAACTGGTTGGAGATCCACTGTCATGGGTGCCACATGCACCAGAATTCTGGCACAACACCCAGATTGATTGATTTATTGATTATTTGGTGAGTTGGGATTTTGAGTCATTCTACTTTTCGGGGTGATCTGGAACGAGCATTCCTTAAACAGTTGCTTGTGTGTTTGCAGTAAGTACGTGAAATAGTGTGAAGCCATAGCCTATGCTAAGTATGACCCTATGCTAAGAGCCAGCTTGTTACAAGTTAAATTGTATATTGAAAATTTCTATTCTTTATTCAGACCACTTCATGTAGGATTTATTATTTAAGAGCCAAATTCTCTTGATTTTTCAGAATTCTTGCAAGGTGCTAAAATTTTTACATTTTTCATGCTTATGTCCCTAACTCCATACGCAAATTTTGCAATAAGGTTAGGTCACTTAATTTAAATACTAATTTATTTCGGACTGGTATATCATCGTTAGGAAAATATGTGTTGTCTTTACTCCTTCGATGCTATTGCTAGAAGACAGTTAATTTCAGATGTTTCAAAAAAGGCAGTTTTTACTCATATTATAGGGCATGTTTCAGCACTACTTGTCCCCCAATTACGGAATGTATCACCAGGTACCGTAAACGATGGTTTTTCTTTTTATTCCTGTCATTTATTCACAATTCCATACACCTGGTAACATTATGTCTTGTATGGTTCTAAACAATTTAAAAAATAGAGGTATAAAATAGAATTTTTAAATGATAAAATATTAAATAAATGATAATAAAAATTTTTTAAATAATAAAAATAATAATATTGAATAGAAATATTTTTGGTGTAGAGATGGTTTTCACACGACGCAAGAATTTGTGATAAAAATAGCTATTAATTGATATTCAAAATTGGAGGTAAAGAGGAATAGATAAATTAGACATTTGCATACTCCTCGATGTTAGCTGAAGTATCCGTTAGAGTTGAAATTTGCTTCTTTATTGGGGTATAAAAACCGGAATATAATTAATGGAAATATTACCAAAAATTTGCAAGAGATCAATTTAAAATGCCTACAGCTCTTGTGAAGTGAATTAAGTCCATTGTTGCAGTTTCTATCATGCTTGGATTTGTCTTGTTTTGTGTGAAATGTACAAGTATGTTACCTATTCTATTACACATTTACCGTCAGTGTTAACAATAATATAATATAATAAATATAATATAATATTTATAAAAAGCTCAACATTGTCACTTTCATTAAAAGAACTCTTAAATTATTTCGAATTGTAAATTTGAAACTTTTAAAATATTAAACAATTGAAAATTTGAATGAAGATAACTGAGGTGTTCTTCGAACGTTTTTCCCGGCTTTGTAGCAGCCTTCTGTTAATCCAGTCATAAATTGCTGAAAAGCACCGTGGACGAAGTATTTGGGGCACCAAACTGATAGAAACACACCATTTAAACGGCAGCTGTCAAAGTCGCTACGTTAAATAGATTAAATATTAGGAGCCACATCTGGACCTGCAGAATGTCACAAAAAACTTTAATTCAAGGGCTTCTTTGGCAAACCTGAGGGCTTTGAGCAAATTCTGTCCTGGTGAAAATCAACTTATCTGCTATGCAGTAGCGCGAATAAGCAATCTTGTTCACGGTGCAGTACAAAATAATGAATCTTTAGCATTTGGTCTAGCAAAACTATAGTTACTCCAATTAATGTAAGCAAGGCAACGGCGTTACATAGACTGTACAAGTAGGTACTAACCTCTTGCCAGGTAAGAGAAATGTTCAAGATCGGCATATATATATACATACATACATATATACATACATATATACATACATATAAACATACATAAATACATATATACATACATACATACACACAATGCATAAAATATATCCTGGGTGAGACTAATTGGATGCTGGGATGTTCTGTATCGAAGGCAGTAATATTTTCTGGAGGATCTTAACATGAAAGACGAATAGGAATCATCCTGGATGCAAATAGCTGAAATATGCTTTTCAGGTTATTGGTCAGTAAAGACATCTTTATTACGTTACCAAAAAAACAAGCAACAACAGAATGAGCTGCACTGCACCATAAGCATCATCAGTCATGTAGTGAAATCTTTATCATTATGAGTAGTAATGATTTGAAGAAGTGAAAAAAACCCGTACAATATCAAAGCTTCATGTAGCGTTTGTTATGTAAGAGCCAAATTTTATCGATTTCTCTTAAATCTTGCAAGTTTCTGGAAGCCGGAGTTCAAGCAATTTTGCTTTCACGTCAGAAATTCTAAAACCAAATTTTGCAATAAGGCTAATTCAGTTTACATAACCCAAACTTAGTTTAAACTGGCGTATCAACTTGAAAAAAATATGTGTTCTAAACCTTTACTTTTTGAGTATTACTGTTAGGAAAGGAGTACAATTTTTATATCTCATCCAGGTGCCATAACATGATGGAGGTAATCTACTACGGTTTGCCACACATCTCTGTCTCTCATCATTCTGATCATTTGAGCAGCTGCCCATCGCCAATCTTTTCTCTTTACCAGTTCATCCATGTATTGGTCTTACTCTTCCTCTCAGTCCCTCAATCTTTCCACTGAGGCATAGCTTTCTTTCTCTCCATCCTTAACAACATATCCCCCACAAAGCGCAGTTTCCTAACCCTCACGATTGACAGCAAGGCTTCCTTTACTCCATCCTTGGACAACACCTCCTCGTTTGTTCTTCTGGCCGTCCAGGGAACTTTCAACATTCTTCTTCAATACCACATCTCCATAACTTCAATTCGTCTTAAATCATCTTTCCAAAGAGTCTACGTCTAGCACCTATAAAGCAGTACGAAACCACACAAAACACTTTACAAATCTCAGTCCTGTTGACACTGCAGGCTTGCTGTTTGCTACCATTCGTCTTACTCTTGTGAATGAGTTCTTTGCTGAAATGACACTCTTACTTACTCACATCGTCCATTACTTGTGACCAGACTTCCCAGATAGATGAAATTTTCTGTTTGCTTCACAGTTTTGTTGTTAACTAAGATAGTAATATTAGTTGGTTCCTTCCTTGAGACTACCATAATTTGTCTTTTTCAACACCAGCTTGTTCTAGGGCACTAACCAGGTTTTGCAACCTGTCCTCAGAATCCACTATCAGAACTGTATTGTAACCATACGTAATATTATTAAAATTGACTCCTCCAACTTTAATGCACTCCATCTCACTGATACCTCTCATGATTTTTTTTGCTGTAATAATTAAATAAAGCTGGTGACAGAACACACCCTTGTCATACTCTATGTTTAATACTTTTGAAATCTGGTTCTATTTCACGAATTCTTATATTTTCCCTTTGTCTCTGATATACATTTTTTTATCAATCTTAGACTCTTACCTTCAATATCCGATCTCTTATCTTCTTATATTGTACTCTATCATATACTTTTTCATAGCCTGAAAAGCACAGGTAAAGCTTTTTCTGCATTCCTAACGCACTCTCCTTTAACATTGTTTATAAAAAAAATCATTTCTTGTACTTTACTTTTCACGAAACCGAACTGTTTTATACTAGCTTCTGCTCCTATTCTACGTCTAATCCTGTTAAATATTTCCCTTAGTATTATCTTGCAAATATAGTTCATAATGCCAATCTTTCTGTTTAAATTGCACTCTATTGTCCCTGGCATTCTTGGTATAGTAATAAATCCTGAGTTGTACATCTGCGGAATCACGTCATCATTGTCATATATTTTGTTTGACAGCTGAGTTACAACATCAATTCCAAACTCTTCCAGGGCCCGAAGTATCTCCACAGCAGCATCTTCATCTCCAAATGACTTACCTTTTTTTCATTCCATTTATTGCTGCCCTTATTTATTGCCTTCAACATCAAAATCTAGGTCGCTATCCTACGCCCGGTCGTCATCAGAGAATTCTTTAATGTATTCGCTCCACCTACCTCTCACTTCCTACGGCTCCATCACAACTGATTCATCTGCTTTTTAATTCCCTTACCAGTGATGTTTTCTTTGTTACAAATTAACTGCCTCACCGTTTTATACCTTCGATGCTGATATCTCATATTCATATTTTTAATTTCCGTACGTTTATCCTTCATCCATTTTTCCTTTTCTTCTACAGGTTTTCTTTGTGTTAACCTGTTCACCTCTCTAAATCCCATTACATTACTCCTCTTGTATTGTCTTCTTTCTTTCATTATCTGTAATATATGACTAGTCATCGATTGCTGTTTTGTTTTTTTTCTAACTTATGGTATGATTTCATTACCATAGTCTACAGCTGTCACAAACTATTCCCATGATGATGCTGGATTCTCGCCTTCCGTTAAATTAGTTAATAGCTGAAATCTATAACTTACTCAAGCATTATATGGCTCCTTTATGGTGTTTTCTCTAAGAACACCCAGCTCTTGTCTTGGTGTTCTTTGCTTCCGCTCCACCGGATATGGTCTCTACCACAGTCACTCCCATCCGCGATATGTTCTTACCTGCATCACGTAGTTTCTAAACCTGTTCGTTAATGGTAATGAAGTCTATCTGGCTTTTTTTTCTCTGTTTGGACTCTGTAGCGTCCATAAGCGTCTTGGTTGGTGTTTAAACCAAGTACTTGATATGATTCTTCCTTTCTCTGTGCACCACTCCAGAAAAGGCACCGTCTGTCATTTGTCATTCCCAATTCATATGGTCGAGCTATATCTTGTTCTCAGCCTTCACCGACCTTAGCATTCATATCCCCCATTACAAGAGACACCTCGTGTTTCTTGCAAATATCAGCTGCTCTGTTTATATTAAGGTAAAAATTATCCACTTCCTTGTGTGCTGTTGCTAGAGCATAGACTTGAATTATGCAGGTAATAAACGGTTGATCTTTAAATTTCACTAGAAGAACTCTCTCCGTTACAGCCCAAAATTCAAGAATACACCCCTTAGGATGCTTGTCCACCATCCCTCCCGCAACTCTCTTATTAGGGTAACTAACGAAATAGATGAAAGTACCCCAACTCAGAGGTTCCATGTAGCCAACACCAGACCATCCAACCTCGCTCAAACCCAATAGGTTCACTTTTGGTTTTATTTCGTGTTCTACGTTGGCCATTTTTCCTGCCTGGTACATAGCTCTAGCCTTCCACGTTGCTCTCCTTTGATACACTGTGTGTTTGGGAGAGGGAGCCAGTCGCATGTTGACGGTTGGAAGACATCTGCTCCTTACCATTAATCCTGTGATCGAGCAAGACAGTCTGCCATTCAGCAGAACAATTCTCATTAACCTCGCTATATTCATTTTCATAGTATAACAAATTCATGCTTATTCTTGCGCTAATACGTGGTGATTTCCGTAGTTCTCTTCCAGGCCCATATTATAAGTACGGACTTACCCTTTGGATAAAATGTCTTACTGCAAGGCAGCAAGTCGACTCGAAGATTAGGGTTTCCTGGCAGCTTCCTAAGCAAAGGATTTGATTGAATTAAGCCCTACCACATCGGCCAGGTTACATAGACTCACGTTGGTGAATGTCAATTTTCAGATTCAATCTTTTGAGTTTTATTGTTTGAAAAGGGTTACATTCTAGATGTTTTAAAAAAGAAGTTTGTGTCATATCTGAAGATTATATTTCAAGTTTAAACTTACGAATTCTGTTGCAAGACGTAAAGTACAATCCATCCCAAGATTGCTACCTTAAGAGCAAAGTCAACCCCCATTTACAAACTTCTTTCTCCAAATCCACAACCCCAACAGAAAGTCTTTTGATTCTCACCCTGGTCAATTTGAATGCAACAAATTGCGTTTTTATCATGCCTCAGATTACAGGACAATAGACCTTCAACAGTTTATACGGTGATGTATTTATTACTTTTTTTATTGCTGGCATTTTAACAAAGGGATTACCTTAGGAAATTACTTGGATAATGAAATATATTTGAGATTATGTAACAGTTTCCTCCGAAATGTAGAATTCCAAAGTACTACTTTTTGATTGTTATAATTTTGTACTGTCTTTCTATTACAAGACTTTAGCATGTTTGGTGCATCATTTGTATATGTTTGTAAAGAAAGACGTTTGACTCTGTAATGTTATTTATCATTTTTATGTGTACCTCCAAATGGAAAAATTAAGGGTCAAGACTATTCAAAATTGCAGTATTAATACTGTAAGAAACGGATGTCAAGGTGCTAGTAATTTTCAAAAGGGTGTGGCATGTTTCATTTACTACTTGTCTCCTGCAATGATAAAATGTACCAGCCGCCACTGAATAGTATAAAGGTAGGCTAGCAACAATACATTAAGTAGAGCATTATTTGGCATAGGCATTACGGATGGGTTATGGTGTTAAGAAGGTGAAATGATTTGTGCATCCTTTAGGGTTTTGTAGAAAAGAAAACAAGACTGGTAATTACTGTTTACAAACCTCTTTCAAAGTTACCGTGCCTAGTAGAACTTTGAAAACAAGGTGTTAGAACTGATTTCAGAAGTGGATAGAAATTGGACGGTAAAAGTTAAGGTAAAAAAGATCAAACTGGTAGGTCAAAATTCAAGAAATTCAAGGAATTTTGCAATCGAGATTGTGTCGCTCAATAAATTTTCCAACACATTGTATGAATTGTAGGGAGATGTTAGTAGCCAAGAGAAGGACTTTGAACCTGACATGAATAGAGCAGTGAAAGAACAATTAAAAGAGAACTCTTGGAAACCACATCCTAGACACGACATGAAGAAGTAGAGCCAGCAAAACACCAAGGCCCGCTGTTCTTGAAGCATAAGATGAAGCTGACCAAGTAAGAAAAGAAGAGCTCGGATACAATAGACCTTTACATGTAAGAAAAATGTCTCTCGAAGTCATCTGGACAAACAAGACCTTTAATATCAAAATCGACAGGTAAGTTTAAGTCACAACAAGAAGATATTACTAACCAAATGGAACATCAAAGCCAGTTGATGGCCAATCAAAATACAGTACTAATAGGTCACGTCAAGATGATGGTTTTAAACATTTATTTTTAAGTTCATTTCTTTATCTTTCTTATCACTATTACAACGAGAAAAATAACATCAATACCAGGACGTCTTTCTAGGAACAGTGTGTGTGAAGGATAGCTGGACTCAATAAAGACCTCACATCCAAGAGGGTAGAATTAGGAAGTATTAAAAGTTGCTCTACTCAGACTCTGAAAACCCCCTTATTTTCATAAGACACTCCCTTTTTAGCTTTCAGTGATGTCGGAGGCCTTCGCTGTATTGTGCGTGTTAAGGCTTTTCTTCATTCCTACTCTCCTAGTATTATTACGCTTTTTGTGACCAGCTTCAATAATTGCAAAATTTCAGTTCAAAAAACTATTCCGGTTTTGAATCCGTCATCGAACACCAAAGGTTGGTTGTCCAAATTATTCACAGGCTTTATCAATCCGATTCTTCTGGTTTAGCTTCAATTCCGATAATTGTTTCGAAGGAGTCGGCTTCTAAACTATCCTTTTTTCTGTCCAGAATGTTTAATAGTTTCCTATGGAATTTTTTTTTCCAGCTTTCATGGAAATCTTCTAATGTTGCCTCTGTTTTCAAGAGTGTAAGCAATTTGTTTGATCCATGGCAAATGTTGATCATTAAGATTTTTTCATTACAAGTAAGGTCTTTGAACGACTTATCAACAGTATACAGGTGAAGAATTTAAGTCTTTATGTTGATTTTCAGTATGGATTTAAAAGATTTTGGTTCACTGGTGGCATTTGAAGTGCAATTAAAAAAACATCTTTAGGATGCACCTGGTAAAGGACATGTTAAAGCTCTGAATAGTTCTAAGGCATTTGAAGAGGTGTGGCACGCTACCTTTTTACATAGGATTCCTTAAGCCATTGGCCGAAGGGTGTTTGTCATTATTCAGTCCTTCCTCTCAAATCGTAAAATGTGTGTCGTACTGTATAGAATTAGACCTGATGGACATTGCAGTATTGCTGGCGTTCCTCAAGGCTCTATATCTAGGTCCGACCCTCTTCGTATCTATATTTATGATCGTTCCGATAACCTGATTCAATTTATCAACATCTATGCTAATGACACTACCTTGTACTCTGGAATTGACCACAAAGCAACTCAATTCCAGCTTGCAGAAGGTTTAAAGCTTGACCTTTAGCCTGTCAATGAAGGGAGAAGAAATTGACTGGTTTCTCTCAATGCGGCGAAATCGCAACCAAGGCTCAATAGGAAGCCAAATCCTTATTTCCCTCCAATATTTGTGGACTATCGTTATGATGTTTACCCTGGTGAGGATACCTCTACTCTAGAACAATGTTTATTAATATTCATTATTAAGGAAGCATGGTTGATTATTTTCTGAAGATTATTCCTTGGGACACGTACATTAAAACTATTGATAACGGTATTCTACCCCTCAGGCCATTTTATACCTCTACAAATTTATCACCCGTTCTTACATGGAATATAGCTGACACATCCAGAAAAGGATAAAAAGTAAACCTGCAAATATTCAGTTCAACACCAAAAAATAACTTTCAGAACAGAATTTGGTATACTTTTTGAAAGTCTTATATTGCCTACTTGTTGTTTTCGTTTTTTTAAGACTTATTTTTTCCAACAGGATTAAATAAACTCATTAACCAAAATATAAGATGCAGGCACTCAAATATGGTATCTCTAGCAAATTCAGCTTAATATTAACAACTTAGTTTGTTCTTAAATCATAACTTTACATTATTTAGATTGGTTTTTTCTTCACCTCACAAATAAAAGGATTTGTTTAAAAAAAATTGTGTATTTATTTGTTACCTTTCTTATGTAAACTTATTCATTTATTCTGACACTTGTCTCTAACAATCCTTACAGGTTACCTACGTTGAAAGAGAGTTCCAAATTTATTCCAGTATTATAATTTTAGCTTTAATCATAGAAAGGTTAACATTATTTGAATACAAAATTGGGTTCCAGCCAGTTTCTACGACTGTCATTGCCTCATGCACCACCAAGTGAATCACTTGAGCTATGCTGTGGAAAAAATAATTAATGGGCCACGTTTTTCATTAAGGATTACTTCATTAAAATAACATGTGGCCATAAGAGGCATCGGCATTGATTCAAATACAGTTTCATGCATATATACATTGTTCACTTTCCTATAAATCAAAATCTTCTCTGTAAGTATTTCTTTCACAGTTTACGTAACTGCGATGTTGTTCCGGGACTACAATTTCCAACAAAAATTAGTCAGGCAAAGCAGTTTCCTTGTCATTTTTTTGTCAAAGAATTGTACTAAATCATTTTTTTAAACGCTTTAAGCAGATCTTTAAAGCATTTTTTGGTGTGCATGGGTCCACTTAAAATGTTTATTTTTTCTTTCATTAATTCTCGAACTGTGGAATAAAGGTACCGTTTAAATGCATCAAGCAAAGGAGAGTAATCAGGTTTCCCTTGTTTTTTTAATGTCATTACATATGTGATATCTTCACCTTTTTAGGATCAGATTTCATTTTATCAGCTTCACATATTGTTTCCCAAAAATTAATATCATGCTTTTCAAAGTGGTATTTAAATTTAGATTTAAACCTGCTTCTGGGATTATTTCCATTACTTCCCTGAAAGCTTTAAGATGTTCCTGATCTGTCTTGGTTGCCAATATCAAAGGCAAGATGTAGCCTACGTTTAACTCTCCTTGCGATGGTGTGATCCCAAAAATTAGGCGCATGTGTCTGGATAAAAAATCATTTGTGTAAACTCAATAGAATCACGTGAAACTGTTTTTAATTCTTTCTACATGAACACTTTTGGCGTCGATTGTTATCCTTAAGGATCCATTTAGCCATGGTTCCAATGCTACATTTGAAACCCATAACATTGGCTTATTGAGATAGTGTTCCTCGATAACCTCTTCTGATATCATCTCATTGAGAGCTTTAAGTGAACGTTCTTCCAAATGATATGGCATTGATCGAGGAGGAATATTAATTGTTTTCATACTTTAATCGATGTGTAATTTATCTTAACATTTTCATCTTTCCAAGTCCTGAAAAAACTGTAGTTCCAGTTTGCATTTAATATCCACCATTCGAATTAGTTACAATCTGTATCATTTCCAACAAAATATAATCATAGGCAGATAATAGGCCACAACGCCAGCGTCGTAATGAAAAGAGGTAGGTTGGCTACTTTGAGATAAAATAGTCTTAGGCTAAAATGCCGCTAATATTTTCTCGGTCTTTTAGCTAAGATCAAGGGTAGAACTCTGTTCTCTTCTTAGTCCGGTCTTCGGCTAAAGGACCCAACCGTGAAGGGCAGGTGGTCTAGAGATGCTTGAGTACTGACTGTAGACCAACCCATAAGGAAGGACCTTCCCACGGAGGGTCCTGGAGGACGATTTGTATATTTTGTAATTTGTGTTATCTTTTGTACTTTTTGTCCCCATTTTTCTTGATCTGTTGCTTGTTCTAGGACCTTCCATAGATGGAAATCTGTGAAAGACAAAAATGAGCCCACTGTTTACCAGGTGTACCATCAATGAAAAATCCCTTATGTGAAGGTATCATTCTGTGTTAGAGATTCCATTTCCTGGTTTGTGACTTTCTACAGACACCAATTTGATCAACTAAGTCTGCAGTTACTAAATCTAAACAATTGCTAACAAATACGTGAACTTTGAAGTCTTTCGTATTCTGGTAAAGTGGTGCTAGTTTTAAATGTACTTTGATAAATGAATATATTATGTAAATATTTCAATGCTATAAGAATATTCTTACAGACTGCCATCTTTCTCTTCATCTGCGTCTTTTACTTGACGTACAGCTCTTGGCAAAATGACAGATCTTGTTGCTATTAGTTCATCTTGCATCCTAGGCAGAACATCATTGGTAGGATTCTGTGACCTTATTATTATCAATTATAACATATGTGTTCTCTTTATATAAATATCTCTCTGTGGATATGTTTCGTTGTTTCTTATGTTTAAATAATAACATATTTTATGCATGTTGACTGTATCGCCGGCCTCATTACCACACCTTGGAGCACTTTCCAGCTGTACCCCTTCCTTTTTAAGCGCATTCAGATCCCATGATCTCTTAAATGGCTATTCTTCTCTGATGATATCTTTATTAGTTTAAATACTAATTTGATCTCTAACGGCAATAGTTTCCACAGAACAATGCTGACGCTAATACTAATGCGCTAATGCTAACACTGAGGCTAACACTAATGCGCTAATGCTAACACTGAGGCTAACACTAATGCTGACCCTTGATTTGTTAGTAATATTAAGGCTCAGACTAAAAGTCTCTTTAATTCTGATTCCGATATTTCTGATAAAAAAAATTTTATGTTCATTCCTTAAAACATCTCCTTAGACGTACAGCTGGTAATAAAGCCGCGACGTCTAATGCTTATTGCAATAACATTTCTGCAAAATGGCTGCAACCTTGCTCAACATGATAAATTGATATCCTCAGGAATTCGTGCTAACTCACTTTCCCACCCGGCATACAAACTTTCTTTTTATTCAGAATGGATCTATAAACAAGTGTACATATAAAAAGGTATATTGTTATAGTAAAAGATTGAAAGAAAAAAGGATAATTCTCTTTGTGCAACAATGGTTTGCATTTTGAACTTAGCTCCAGGTAACTATGTGCCGCCTCATCTGACTCACTATTTAAATCTTCCTTATTCCAGTACTGCTGTGGTACCACGGAAGAGGAAGTCTATCTGCGCTTAGCTTTTCCCCACCTCTACCCCACTTTAGATGTAAGAGCTTTATCATGTCATGAGTCGTAAGCTTTTCCGAGCTACGTTTCGAGAGATACTTCTCCCATCGTCAGGCTACTGAAATGACTAGATACGGCTATTTTTATACTTTGGTAGTGCGGACGTACGTGTAGACAGGGCTCGAGTTGTTTCGGGAAGTGGCGACATATCTATGTTGTGCTTGTTGTGTTTGTTGTGTTTCTTTCGTTAGTGCTGGAAGCCATATTACTGGAAGGGTGTAAGATATACTGTTGATGTGATTGCTGCATTGCACGGAATAGATTGTTTCTTTTATTTTTTATTTTTTACCCTACTTCTTTTTATTCGATAATTATGTCATTATTTTTTTCATTTCTTTGTTTCCATTTACACTAAGTGACTTGTTTCAGACTTTTCCTAACAACAATTAAATAAATAATTATTCCTATAATTATTCTACCTTTTTTACATTGCATTCCTCTTGGTATTTGTAATTGTAAGTGTAAAGTTTCTTATTTGATAAGTATTAAACGTTAAACAGAATAGGATGACAACAAAGTACACCCAAAAACCTATTTAAAATACGTAAGAACCCAGTAATATACACGGATTACTCTGAGTGAGCGAAGCGGGCTTCTTCCAACAGTCAAAATTTGCTTATGTACAGTAAGGCCCTGAAATTTCCACCCTCACGAAGTTCCAAAAACGTACTTGCAATTGTCTGATTGGTCAGAAATTTTGTTTTTTCAAAATAATTGTTTGTTTAATGTTGAACCCATCTGGTAATTTTCAAAAGTATGCGATTTTACTGAAGCTTTGTTTTTGTTTTGAACAATTTTTCAGACGAACTCAACACAACAACCATGTCACAAATCTCTGAAGGTAAGTCTTTCAGCTTTTCGTCAGTGATTCCAGCCATTACGTCATTCACTGCAAAATCAAATATGAAATCTGGCAAGACACTTTAAAGTGTGTGGGAGACCAGATGATTCTTTTCTTTCTAAAGGACGTGATGACGCTATGTTAAGTGTGATAATGCTGAACATTATAGTATATAAAAAACATACAAAAGTAATATATATTACACATGAAATTGGACAAAGCATAATAACGGTGCGGAATAAACAAAGCTCTACAGCCCTGATGTAAGTAACTAATTTATGAATATTTGAAAATTTAACGCATTTGGTCGCACTATACTAGAAGCATTACGATAGATATTAAGTACAAAATAAGCGGGACGATATCTCTATCCAGACATTAGGAGTACCCTGATATCAGGATTCTCCACAAGGAATAATCTGTTGCGCAAGTTGGCAACCTCCAAGCGGGGAGCCAACCCATTAAAACTGCGCACCACTGCTCTTGCCTTATGCTTTTCAGTCGGTAAGTATGCATGCTCCATGTCGAAAAGGTCAACACATGCTAAGCAAATGGATATTTTACTCAATAACACTTGTAGAATAATTACAGGGACAATACAATCCACATCAGTCCATACTCTGTATGCTCTGTCAGGTATGGCCCCACCACATGTAAGAAGGACATCCGCCTCTAAATCGGGAACGATTAATACAAATCACTGATGAGCGTCACTCGTTGCATAACCATACTCCAGTCGAATGAACTCGAATGAAGTCAAGACATAGCTTTCTGTCCATACCAGATGAAAATATCTCATCTTCTCAATATCAACGAGAAACCATGTGGAAGGCACTATGGGGTGAATCACCACACTCGACAGCTTTTGACAGCCGAGGTGTAATTCCCAAAGAACAACTTGCTACTGGCCACAATCTTGGCTAGTCAACGTGGCGCAGTCTAAACCGGCTACGTACTGGTTCTAGTAGATGCATATCTCTCACGAAACGGATAGGATTATCAACATCTAACACCTGCAGCTGTAACGCCACACAGACTATGGACCACCTCTTGGAATGCCCAGACGCCACAAATTGAAACTTTGCTGTCGTAGAGGAGCCCACATCATCGGCGATATCACCTGTCTGCTACTGGGCAGAGACGCTGTAGTTGAGACACGAAAAGGAACGAAACGAACGAGTATTCTGATATACGAAATGTTACGTCATGATTATTATTTCCTAAAAACCTTTTGCCTGTATGTTGCCTGAGCCTTCAAATGGTGCTTATTTCTTACACATATTTTTAAGTGTAAGATTACCATTTGTGTAATAGTTTATGAATCAATATTTGTTACGTTTTAGTTAGTAAATCCAAAACCAAAAGTTAAAGTTATTCATTCAAAAATAATTAACAAATTTAACAAAAATTAGAAAGAGCTTTAAACAACCCTGAAGGACTCTGATTAATTAAGATGAACCACACTTTATACGAATACTGAACCAGATTTTATTAAAATTGAGTTAAAGACAATTTTAGTCTCAGCTTGAGATCTTTTAAAGGACCACAAATGACACTAAAGAAATTCGGTCTTTTATAAGTTCGAAGGCATTTCTTTGTTTCCTTTGAATCATTGGTTGCAAACTTCCTTGCCTGACGTAGCTTATTCAAAAACTTAATTTTTTCTTGCATTCGTAACTTGTATCTAACTTGGGATAACCTCGTCACCCATTTGTAAACAACTTGTTATTTCTTCTTTTTATCTCGTTAATAGGTAGGTTGTATTTTCCGTAGTCTAACTGTCTGGAGTATTATTGCCACTTTTGTTGGCAAAAATACCGCATCGTCAAAAAATACGGCAACCCATTTTTAGAGTTTTTCCTCAGCTGGTTCGTAATTCTCTTTCTCTGCTTTACCTACTTGTCATTCCATTTCACCCTTGTCTTTTCCTGATGACACATAACATTTTCAAAAATTTCATCCCTGATATCGCCCATCGGTTTACGAGCAAAGAAAATTATTGAAAAAAAAGGAATATGTTGTTTAGCTGATTCAGGTTTTTGTTATCGTTTCTTAATATGGAGACTAAAATTAGATAAAAGTCGGCATTTTAAGAAAGCACTTATTTTGTATTTTGAGGTGTAACAGTTGCCAAAATAAAGGCTTTTACAGCAACCTTACGACAATATGGTCTGCGGGTTTTTACCTTTGAAAACAAGTTCTTTAGAACTTCAGATCTATAATCCTTTGTTAGTTAAAATCGAATTAACTAGACTGATAACTTAAAAAAAACAAATAGCACTTATCCAACCTTGCTGGGTAGTTCACTTTGTGATAACAGAAACCGCGTAACGTTCCAATAGAAACAGTTTTATTTTACAATACCGGTTTTTGGCTTTCCTAGATTCATAAAGGTAGCGTATAAAAGATAAATTCAGAACACAGAAAGAGACAAATCTCTATTTTAGGGAACTGGCTGTCTGAAACAGTTATGCCTAAATAGTTTTTTCATCCCACAAAATGGACGTGATAAAAGTTGAACATTAATAAATTGTGTTTTCTCTCCTTTTCAAAACGAAGGTCCAGCTTGGACAAAATTACGCAGAACCGTTCGATCTCGAAACCTTCAACACTATCAAAGTTCCTTGCAACTAACTTTAATCAAAAGCAACAGTAATGTGGATTTTGTCTAAGATTTCGTAGTCTCAAAATTTGTTTTAGACTGAATAGTAAAAAAGATTTCATAGTTTAAATGATTTTATTTATTAAAGACAACCCTAAACAGGTTGTGTTATTACGAATTATCAACTAGTAGACCAAGCACTGAATGTCGAATACAGATTAGACTAAGCCGGAGCTTAATTTCTTTTTCAAATGCACCAGTCTAGAATCACAAGGGCTCCTTTCCGTTATTTAGCTTAATGATGTAACGTCAAAATCGACTTTATCAGTCTTATGGTGTTTATGTTTTGTCTGTAATTTATCAAAGAAAAAAAATTAGAAGTCTAAGACAGGATGTTTTTCCATAATAAAGATAAACACTGATGTTATGGCTTGATCACCAACGGTTGCTATTGAAAAATAACGGAAAGTAGAAGTGAATTACAGAAATGTGTTTTATTAAATATCGTATTAGGAAATTAATTTATAGAGATTAAACCATACAGAGTCCGCAAAAATGTCTGATAACAGTTAAGACATGTCTCTGCACGTGGACCTACAAACATGATTTTTGGAAAAGGTACTTGCACCAGAAGGACACCGAAAGGACCCCAGACTCTCTTTGTTCTTGAGAAGAAAAGAAACAACAAGCAGCAGATGTTGTATTAGAAGAAACCATGAAAAGTTATGGGATAAAATTCCATTGATAGGTAAACCAGATTTTGGACAAAAAACCCTATTTTTTCCCTTTTTACCATTTGTCCCTGACAAAAATTTCAAAACAGTAAAAGGTGGTGATTTTAAATACAATACTTCCTTGATTATCCGACCAATTTGGGGCACAATTTTATAAAGAAGAGACGGATAAGCGAAAAAACCCTGTTAATATTTTCATTTTCGTTTGGTAAAAACCGCAATATATATATATATATATATATATATATATATAGTATGAGTGGTAAGCTCATAACCGTAGATGTCAAACGACAAAAATAAACAAAAACGAGGCACTAACACAAAAAGGACATATATATATATGTGTGTGTGTGTTCTTAAAAAATAAGTCCTTTTTTTTCGGTTTATGGGCTAATACACTTATTAAAAGGTTAAATTACAAAACAAATTGTTAATTGTCATCTGGTTTAGGCTAGATTCTCGTTTTCTTGAAGCCAATTAGTGCAGTGAAACGGATCGAAGCATCAGTAAGTCCACCGTCCGGTTGATGACCATTTCATGTTAAACAGCCATCCAACTTCTTCATACTGGACGTACGAGAAATATGGCAAACAGAGAATATTAATTTCATATGGCACACAGCAGGTTATCTGCTTATGTCTGACACGTTAATTTGCCTTATTTCAATTAATTTTTGACATGTCTTCAGTAACAGCCGATAAATTTAGTACACAGCGAATAATCAGAAAAGCTCCCCAACCCGACAACTGGCCAGATATTCGAGGAACCATTGACGTAGAAAAATTAAAGTAAAAACACAAAACATAGATACCATATGCTGTTATTTAAATAGGCATAACAGCTGCTTGGAAGCTTTGACTTTTTACGATCATCGGCAAGGAAAGATGTAGAAAACAAAATGTCATAATTATAACAGAACCGAATTCCGCGAGTCCTACTGATAAAAAGCATATATAAAAGAACAATAATAACAACTAAGAACTTTGTTCGTTTTGTTTCAGCCATGAAATGTGCCTCTCTTAACACTTGACCACAACCATACAGAAACATTAACACTTTCTTTTGCACCTACAATGCTATCTCAGCTAAAGCTAGTGAGAGATACTAACTGACTGAAAGTACAGACGAGAAATCTTGGCAGACTAAATTTCCCTACTGATAAGTCCTACTGTTACCTACAATAGGGGTCCATGTAATATATACGCTTCAGATATCTAAGACGAATATTCCAATTACATATACCCAAAGTCTTTCGCCTTTATCAAAACTTAAAGGCACTTAAGTACAGAGGATTACTTTTCTCATTTCAATAATCTTTTTTTGTACCTTTTAATGTTTTTAACTTAATGATTTCTTACCTCTCCTAACTCTACTAGCTACTCTGCACAGATATTAATGTCGTTTCTAGATTTTCGGTAGACCTGTTTAGCTCTGGCTCTACATTTTGTGCATGGTATGGTTTTGACCGTGGATAGTACTCTGTAGTAAAATAGCACAGTGCTATAGCAGTTTGCCTTAAAGTTTTAAAGTCTTTGTCCCAAATAGCTTTTTCAAGGTTCTTAAGAGATCGTTTCTGGCAGACAATAAAAAAATCAAAGCTCATCAACAAATTCTTTTGCTCAAAACATTTAAGTAATGAAAACTGGATTTGTATAGCCGTAGACACTTTTAAGTAAAGGGCATACTTAGCTCTGCCAATTTCAATAAATTATTCCGTGTTGAGACTTATTCCGCCGCCACCAAAAGCCAGTGAATTATAGCTAAAAATGTATTTGAAGGTTACCCATGCTTTCTTTTAAATCCGTGTCTTCCTCGCTTTTCAATAACTCAAAAATCGGTAAACTGATATGTGTGGTGTTTAATTGCTCCCACTTATTCTAGCTACCTTGTACAAGTAGGTAGGAGAATTATTTATCTGGAGAACAGGAAATGAATTCAATATCATCCAATCTGTTTTCAGCTTTTACAGGAAAAAATAAGTTTAAATGGAAGCTGTTGAGTTTGTGAAGTTCAATTTCTTGGAGGGCAAGGGAGAAGTAACTATCAGTGGCGAGATAAACAAAGAATGGATTCTCATCATACACTGCATTAGACAACTCGTTTTTAAGGTTCCGGACTGGCCATTTCCAAATCACAGACGAGCTAAGAAATGGCTACAAATTTTTGTTGAGATCATAACTGGAACTCATGGCGTTACCTGCAAATTCTTAATTACATAAATCCCAACATTGAAAACGTGGTAAAGATTTCTGCTACGTACGAAGTGTAGACGCCTGTCAGAAAAACATTAGAGAGACGACATTTAATCAACTCTGCACTGGGGGTTTTCGGCAAGTCAGATGTTGCATTTTCCAACCAATTTAGTCACTAGTAGAAGCTGGCTTCAACGTTATGAACAACCAATAATCAGCTGAAGGTTTTTTGCAGCTTATGTTTCAGGCAGAGAGAAAAATTTTACCATTTGCTTACCCCTAAAGGCAGTGTAAAGTCATAACTCTTCAAAAATTCCTGTTTCTAAAAAATAGTGATTCACCTATTTAGAAATTAAACAAGTACATTATCCATCAAACAAAGTGACATTTTGGGCCTCATCCTGTGGGACCACCTTCCTTGTAGGGTCAAATTTTAAAAGAGAAAAACTATTTTATTAACGGGTTTTCCATATGAGCCATTTGGTTGTTAGAATATACCTTTTTGTAAAGCTTTGATTTGGTTTCAAAATGTATCAGGGCAGCCGCTTTTTCATTATCTCAGGACGTTTAACCATCACTAAAGCCATTAACTGTGATAAGACTAGGAGGTGACAAATGCCATATTTTCTCAAATACAAACTGTGGCATTACATGTTCGAGGAATCAAAGATAGAGTATGGGTCAGATACCAAAAATACTGCATGTGTTTGCAGAAATAAAAGCTGTGCCAGGTTTATTTGCTGCAGGACTTTTTATACTTGCCAGATGATGGGAAGGTCTAGTCTAACATTCCAGTAGCTCCACTTTGTATCATACCCGTCGATCGACAGCCCTTAAACAAGTAACAATTGACTCTTCTTGTGCACTTTCAAAAGGTTATGGTATAATTATCTTAGCCTTTTTACCTACTGCTACGTGTCCTTCAAAGACGATGTTTCCAGGTCTTTACGAATTGGATTACAGAGTTAACGACTTTTATTATGTACTACTACTCCAGATGTTCAAAACATTAAACATTTGTTCCAAAACCTCGTCGTCGTCGGTCGATGCCTTGTCAGATTCTGGCATTGGCTGTCACATTATTGTATCTTTCTCGAAGGTCCTTTAGGTGAATCAGGTCAACGGGTCTCAAGTTCATCCTGTTTGCCAGTAGCCTGATTTGGAGCAGCCGTTATCGTCCCTTCAATTCTGCCAGTGATGGCCTGATATTCTAGCGCTTTCTTTCTCATGACATGTCAAAAAAAAACCAAATTGTCGAGCGTGGATCGATTTTATTAATTTTAAGCTAGCCTGTGCTATTCGTAAGACCTCTTCATTGCTAATTTTTTTATCTATGGTATTCTTTGAATGCGTCTTAGAAACCACAGTTCTGTAGCTACTACTCTTTTTTCCATTGTTTTGTTGATCGTCTAAGTTTCACAACCATAGAAAAGTGTGCTCTAGACATAGCATTTCAGAGTTCTGATTTTTGTTCGCATATTGATGACTTTAGAGATTAGGACGTTTGCCATTGATTTGAAGGCTGTTTTAGCAATCCCGATTCTTCTGATAATTTCTTTATCTGATTTACCGTTGGATGTTTTCAAGCTACCAAGATAGATGAAGTCGTCTACTTGTTTTAGGGAGTTTCCATCCACCGTTATTGAGCATTTTGGAATTTCTTTTTTCTTGGAGATTACTTGGGTGAAAGATTTCTTTTGACTGATTTCCAGACCTGCTATTTTACTCTCTTTTGTAACTATATCCATTATCTTCTGGAGTTGATCTTCAGTCTCAGCAATGATAGCAGTGTTATCTGCATATCTTAAATTATTTAGACTGGTTCTTCCTATTTCAATACCTTCTATGTGTGCAATGTTATTCATTATCGACTCAGTGTACAATAAGAAAAGTTCCGGGGATATTGTACAGCCTTGTCTAACACCTCTCTCAATTTTGACCCAGTCACTTGCATGATTCCTAACTTTTATGTTTGGTTCTTGTTCCCAGTACAGATTTTTTATTAGTTCCAGTTATTAGTTCCAAAACCTACTGATGATGAAACATTTTCTCAAGATCCGATTTCAGATGCCGAATTAAAAGAGGAGTTCTCTGGGAAAACTAATAACTTTAAAGAGCTTCGTAAATTGAGTGCAAAGTTATCGCATTTGATACCAGGGTAATGCAATGATCTTCAACAATTAATTTCAAATTTTGGGAATTTGTTTTGAGATCCTTTAAATAAGACGTGACTTGCTATCCATGATGTGGATCTCGAGGGTGCAACACCTACAAAACGAATCCCTTATTGCCTACGTCCACATAAACTGACCTTGGTTGGCAAAGAGGTAGCATATATGGTGGAGAATGGCATCATTTAACCTAGTCAAAGTGGCTGAAACTCACCTATTGTCGTGCTATCAAAACCTGACTATACAGGATTGCGTATTTATTGCTACTATAAAGTTAATGCAAACAGACTTTTATCCCATTCTGGACATTGGAGACGGTACTGACCAAAACTGATCAGTCAAAATTCTAAAGTAAGGTTAATCCACTTAAAGGGTATTGGCAATTACTCTAGCTGAGAGGAATTTAGTATTTTTAACTCCGAATGGTCTTTCCTAATGTAACATTCTAACGTTTGGACTAAAAAATGCACCAGCACCTTTTAGTGCCTAACGAATATGTTATGCAACAATTGTACACAGGTGTAGTCGGCATTGGTGATAACAAGGCTCGATTTGAAGTCTGACCAAAATGCATATTCATCGCAGCTGATAATCGCTTTATCCTATTTGCCAATGGGAAACGGGTGTGTAAGATTTTCAGTGAGGAACTAAAGTAATATTACATTGTTCCATCCTCACAAATTGTGTGGATACACGACAAGGTAACTCTCATCCCTGGATTCCATTATTGAAAGGTTAGTTGGTACAAGCATTTACTCCACATACAATGATGAATGGCGTGTTTATATTTAAGTAAATTGACAGATAATGAAAGAAACGTGGTTTTGCTGGTGCAGGCGAGTTTTCCATTTACTAAGGAACAAAAGCTTTACGATTCTGTTTTTAATGATATATATATCGTTGGTTTCAATATTGTATATTTACGAAGTTCATCTGATAAGGCAATACATCATTTGTGGCTTCAATACACCTATCTACGTAATTAACGACTAGAAGCATGTAGATGTTATGGATATTATCTCTAAGGTTAGAAAATATTCGTTTCAAGGCCCTATTAAGGGTAACGTGACTGATAACAACGACATCCAGTTGTGTTATTGGAATGAAGTTCCAAGTGCACAAAGTCCACACACTTTTGATAATATGAGATAATATGAGCTTACCACACGTAATGTAAGAGTAGGATCTCAATTAACTCCATTTTTGAAGTACGAACTAATCAAGATATCGTGTAAATTTCGTAATCTAAACTTAATGGTTGCACAAAAATGACAATATTTGATTCAGTGTCCCCAAATGGTGTCGCTTGTTTCCAAAAATATTAAGTGTTTATGGAGATACTTGAGGATGTGGATGGCCAGACTATAATTAAGGTGACTGAAATATAAAGGTTCGACACTTTTGTATTTTCCTCTTAAGTTGTGTTACATTGAGATACCACCACACACATGCACACATACACACGCACAAGCACACACAGATTTCCTTAAGTTTTAGCTTTGAAAGCAACATCATTGGAAATATTAGGGCATTAGAAATGCCTTAAGAATCTATTTTGGCCTTATGAACAACAATTGAAGTTAATAGCACAGATGATTATTCATGCTTTCTGCTTCTGACAAAGCTTTTGCTGCAATTTGCATACGTTTAGGGTCTTTTTTCTGGTTAAGTATCAGTTTGCCTTCACCTTAGCATTTTTATTTCGTTATCAATATCTTAAAATCCTGATTTATCATATTATCTTGACAATGAGGCACACTGATCTATTAAGAACGACTTTCACTAGATTAATCGTCAAAGAGATCAGGAGACAAAATTATTTGCTAAATTGAATAAGCTGCAACATCAACATACCGCACTCGACTTTTGGATCTTGCAGTAATACCAGAGGGAAATGTACTTGGAAATTCCTTCTTTAACTCCTCAGTACATGATGAATTTCGTCGTCTACCTTTCCCCTTCCACAGCCTGTACCATACCCCATGCACCATCATTACACAGAAGCATTGCTATATCTTCTACAGTTAGCTTTGGTAATATACCTGCATGAACAGGATCATTAACAAAACTGCACTTCAATATAATCTTGTGCAGTAAAGTAGATATATAATTTCCTTCAATACCCAGGATTATTTTGTTATCATCCAAGGCTGATTAAGAATAAAAGGGTAAAACACTTGATAAAATGAAAATGTGAACAATCATTGTCACTAAGAATAATAATTTTCTCCTTCAAATAAGGAGTATCGACCTCTCGTACACAACCCTTAAACAAAAAAGGGAAATAGCTTCTAACTGGTTTAAACATTTGAGTGAACTTGACTTTTGAATTAACTTAACATTTGAATGAACTTAAAATTTGAGTGAGCTTAACATTTGTTTGAACTTCACATTTGATTGAACTTAACATTTGAGTGAACTTAACATTTGATTGAACTTAACATTTTAGTGAACTTAACATTTGAGTGAACTTAACAGTTGAATGAACTTAACATTTGAGTGAACTTAACATTTGATTGAACTTAACATTTGAGTGAACTTAATATTTGAGTGAACTTAACAGTTGAATGAACTTAACATTTGAGTGAACTTAACATTTGAGTGAACTTAACATTTGAGTGAACATAATATTTGAGTGAACTTAGCAGTTAAGTGAACTCGGCACAGACTTGGCCCCAAACTTTTCTTCAGAAGAGGACTTCAAAGATACATTCTCAGTAGCTTTAAGCCGATATTTAATGGGCGAAATTACANGTGAACTTAACAGTTGAATGAACTTAACATTTGAGTGAACTTAACATTTGAGTGAACTTAACATTTGAGTGAACATAATATTTGAGTGAACTTAACAGTTGAATGAACTTAACATTTGAGTGAACTTAACATTTGAGTGAACTTAACATTTGAGTGAACATAATATTTGAGTGAACTTAACAGTTGAATGAACTTAACATTTGAGTGAACTTAACATTTGAGTGAACTTAACATTTGAGTGAACATAATATTTGAGTGAACTTAGCAGTTAAGTGAACTCGGCACAGACTTGGCCCCAAACTTTTCTTCAGAAGAGGACTTCAAAGATACATTCTCAGTAGCTTTAAGCCGATATTTAATGGGCGAAATTACAAAATTTATCCATTTTTACAAAGTCAGATGTTGACTTGCTCCTAAAAAAATGGGTCAGGAAATAACCATCAGCATAAATTGCTGTAGTCTTTACATCTTCAATTGCCCTCTGGTCAACATACAACTTAATCTCTATTGGAAGGCAAAATTTGAATTCTTCTATTAATATTAGCTGTCTTAACCTCTATCTTTCTATTTTCCTTTCCTGTTTGTTTCTTGATGTCTTCAGTATATATATTTCATTTATATTCATCAATCTCACGAAACTAGGAATATCACATAGCCTTCTCTTTCATTCACTGTGATTTTTTACTACGATATCTGTCCTGCTAAATCTCTACAGTTCCAACCAAGGGACAATCATGGCATTTTACCTAGCTCAATAAATCCTGCAATGTTTTCATTCACGTTGATCAGAAATCCTCAACGAAAATGTTATTGTTGAGTCTAATACTACTACAACATATACATTATTAAAAATTATAGACATCTCTTGTATTTTTACTAAGACGTTCATTAGGTTTGCCCACATTATGAAATTCAAAAATAAGAAAAAAATTTAGAAACCTAAGAAGTTCAGTGTTAAAATAAATCGTGCCAAGATGATCGTATTAAAAAGCAGATCTTATCTTTCTGTCATCAAAAGATATTATTTGATAAAATCACGTAGCTTATTTTATCCTGCCTGTCGTCCAATCTCTTTCAAAAGTTGATAAAAATAATACCATTAAACTGCAGGACTTCAACAAGGACTCTTAGAAATGACTATTTAATTAGAATTCCATTTCAGGTATTACACTATTATGTAGAAAAAACTTTGTAGATAGTAGTACAAGGAAGTTATTGTCTAAGTCTGTATTACATCTATCGATATTATATCTTGAAGGAAGTCTTGTTTGTATAAAGCTGATTTTGGTTGATCAGATCTAGTTATCTTTTGGATTATCAAACACATCCTATTGACAACAAAGGAAGACCTTGTGTCCCAGCTTCTCTCTCAAACCTGGGCTTAAAAATTTAGTATATATATATATATATATATATATATGTGTGTGTGTGTGTTTGTGTGTATGTATGTATGTAAATATATTTTTATATATGTATATATAAGTATATATATATATATGTATATATATATGTATATATATATATATATATATATGTATAAAGATGCATAAGGTAAAACACGAAAAATAAGAACTATTAGTTGCAATCATATTTTATATTTTTCGTGTTT
>RDPX01000022.1:3162136-3173308 GCA_003991215.1 Morbakka virulenta
ATAAACATATTGAAAAACGACCGCCCCAGATCTTAATGATTACCGCTTATTGCGGCTCCTCTCCAGTCTCTCACTGTTCACCAGGAGAGTTATGAAAGATCACATATATATACACACACACATATATACATACATACACACATATATACATATATATATATACATGACATGCAACAAACTCAGCTGGTACCACCGAGCCGATACCTTCTTCCAATAGTGATACCGGAGGGAGATAAAAGCTCAGCTTTCCGTTGGACCACATCTGTTGAGTTTTAGCCGCATTGGGGAAAAAAGACTTCTCCTTTCTCATTTTCTGAGATTCTAAAGCTTTCGCACGTTGGATTTGTTCCTGGCGAGTTCTCTTGCGGTCACTGTCAAAGTGTAGGGTAGTGCCCTCAGCATAGATGTTTATAAACTGAAGCAAATTACCAGCTTGATCACTGATGTAAAGAACAAAGAGAAATGGACAACGAATAGAACCTTGAGAAACGCCAGCATTAATGGAATACCAATCAGATGAAAAATCATTAAATTTGATACATATTTTATTCCTCAAGAGGAGAAGCAAGCTCACCGGGGTTAACTGGAATGATATTCCATGATTATTGTACGAAGAAAAGAGGTCAACTCGCTATTTAATAAAATCAGTTCCGTTTTAGTTGCATAGAAAAAAACCAGCCACTTTTCCCCCTTTTTCTAACACCTCAATAAAACCGCAAGCGTGAAAATGACTTCTCAAAATGCTATTTGGTCGCGAATGCTCCTTAATTCTGGTTTGCAAATGACAGGGGGTTTGTCCGACATTGCAAAATTACTACGTTAATTCAAAATAAATTATGTAATGATGAAAATGCGAAATATTATGCAAATAACTGTACATCAGCTATTATTAAAAAGAAAAGCGTTACAGTCGTGCAAAGGAAAGAACGAGCAAGCAAAATGATAATATAATATATAAACATTTCATCAAACAAGATACAAAATAAATAAACATTTAATATTACAAAAAAAACATTAAACATTACAAATGTCAGTTTCGACCCCAAATTTACCATCGCACTTCCGCTTTTATCCCCTTTTAACCTCAGGGGTATGTCGACTGTTTAGATAATTCCATCAATCTTCACATGTCGACTTTGGTCCTTTTGTAGGTCCTGCTTTAAAACATAGTCTAAAATAAATGAATAGTCAACACTCAGATAAAAAGACAAATTTTTGAATACTTTGTAAATACTAGTTAATATCAATTTAAAATATTTCAGAATGTTTTACGATCTGTCGACTGAATTTAAGGCTTTCTAGTAAATAGGTTAGAGTATGATAAGCAAATGTAATGGTACAGATTGGCAATCGGTACTCAAGATCAATAGTAAAATAAAACTCCAAAAATTTAAACAGTAGATTATGGTTCCATAATCTACTCCCTGCACAAATCAAACTATATTCCTCATCTACAATTCGAAAGCTTAAATAATGCCATACAAGAGACTATAAGCAGTATTCACTTTGGTTGGGAAATGGCCAAATAAAACTGAATAATTAAGTGTAACAATATGTGACAAACGATCACAGTTGCAACTAGAAAACCACAGCAGACACACGTGAAGGGCATGTGAAGGATTAACACTCAAAAAGGTACAATACACGTGACAAACACATGAAGCGGTTATGGTTGAGCTAATAATCAAAACAGAAGACAACAGCAGCGCAGAGAGCAAAAATACAGGGAGCTAGGGAAACTAACGTTACACATGCTTGTAAACAAAATCCTGGAGAAGACCGGGACTTTGATGATTGAAACTGATGTAAAAATCCTATGAATGCTACAAAGGCTAACCTTCACGTGACTGGTATCAACCTAAAGGCACTATTAATTGTATAATCAGTAGAATAAAAGTGACAGAAATAATAACATTTGATAGCAGAGAAAGTTCGGCTCGGAGCTTTGCAGTTATTATTTCACAAATATCCTATTTGATGACAGTTAAACACCGCTTTGTCAATATGCTATTGCTGAGAAACCTTTATCTCTTCTTCTTAATTCAAAATAGCAGTATGGAAAATAGGCGTTCAAAGGGGGGAAAAGATTAATGTGACTTGATGCGGTACTTGTTATCCGATTTCTTCAGCAAAAATATATTGTTTTATACTTCTTTGTAACTTTTCAATTGAAAATGTTGATGCATGGATCACCTAAATATGTTAGTAATGTATATCTTATTGCTAATATGAAAGTTACAGAGAAACAAAATCATAAAGGAAATTATTTTGGTAAATGAAAAAGTCCTGGGTTTAAATTTCTAATGATACTCTGATAAAAACTAGCTTTATTTCGCTCGAGTTTTTTTTTAAATGGGCCCTATACGTTTCTTAGGGTAGTTCTGGTGAACAAATCCAGTGTTAGTTTTTAAATAGATCACTCATAATAAAGCCCTTGGGCTACCAAAATTTTGAGAGATGCAATAGGTGGGCAAAACGAAAATAGGAATATGAAGCACAAGACCTGTTAGACGTACTTATCACTAAGGACTTAAGCCGATTACGAAGAAGAAGGAATAGAGTCCCAAAGAGTACCCAAAGAGTACCAGAGCGAGGAAAGAAATTCATGGCGTAAGTAAAAGTAATTTACACAGGATTTCTGACAAAAAATGGATGGTATTTTGTTTAATATTGATTAACACTAAGAACAGTTCTTAAAGATGCTACAAGAGAAAAAGCTCTTGGTTCCATAGACTATGGAAGTATTTGTAGATAAGGAACAGAGATGGTACAACCTAACAATACGAAAAGGGTCAGCAGCTTCAAAAACCTTAGACCTGGAAGCCTTGCATAGAGTTTTGTCCTGAATATTCAAATGAGAAGTAGAAGCACCTGACCAGATGTTGAAACAATATTTTATACATGGTCGGGTTCGGTTTATATAGGTGCAAAATACTTCCTAAGAGAAGTACCTTTCCACCAGTAGAAGCCTTAGAAGCAAAAGACCAGAGACACTTTTCTTAAAGCTACACTTAAACTAAATGAAGAAATTTCTTCTGAGGTTCTGAGGTAGCTAACACTATTAAAATGCTCGAGAGTCCAAGAGGTGTGTGAAATGCTTTGTAGACGCAAAAACATGTCTAATTGTTTCAGGCAACCAGTCAAAATCAGTGACGAGCTGCCTTCGATTCTCTTTTCTCCTTTTTCATTAATAAAATACTGATTGACATATATTTTCTAAATTTGGCGTCTTGAACTAGTCAAATGTCAGCGAAAGAGATTTTACCATAATAAAGTGATATTAATTGCGATAATCTCAAGATCTAAATGATACTATTTTGCCATTAAATTTCNAAGGATTAACACTCAAAAAGGTACAATACACGTGACAAACACATGAAGCGGTTATGGTTGAGCTAATAATCAAAACAGAAGACAACAGCAGCGCAGAGAGCAAAAATACAGGGAGCTAGGGAAACTAACGTTACACATGCTTGTAAACAAAATCCTGGAGAAGACCGGGACTTTGATGATTGAAACTGATGTAAAAATCCTATGAATGCTATAAAGGCTAACCTTCACGTGACTGGTATCAACCTAAAGGCACTATTAATTGTATAATCTGTAGAATAAAAGTGACAGAAATAATAACATTTGATAGCAGAGAAAGTTCGGCTCGGAGCTTTGCAGTTATTATTTCACAAATATCCTATTTGATGACAGTTAAACACCGCTTTGTCAATATGCTATTGCTGAGAAACCTTTATCTCTTCTTCTTAATTCAAAATAGCAGTATGGAAAATAGGCGTTCAAAGGGGGGAAAAGATTAATGTGACTTGATGCGGTACTTGTTATCCGATTTCTTCAGCAAAAATATATTGTTTTATACTTCTTTGTAACTTTTCAATTGAAAATGTTGATGCATGGATCACCTAAATATGTTAGTAATGTATATCTTATTGCTAATATGAAAGTTACAGAGAAACAAAATCATAAAGGAAATTATTTTGGTAAATGAAAAAGTCCTGGGTTTAAATTTCTAATGATACTCTGATAAAAACTAGCTTTATTTCGCTCGAGTTTTTTTCAAATGGGCCCTATACGTTTCTTAGGGTAGTTCTGGTGAACAAATCCAGTGTTAGTTTTTAAATAGATCACTCATAATAAAGCCCTTGGGCTACCAAAATTTTGAGAGATGCAATAGGTGGGCAAAACGAAAATAGGAATATGAAGCACAAGACCTGTTAGACGTACTTATCACTAAGGACTTAAGCCGATTACGAAGAAGAAGGAATAGAGTCCCAAAGAGTACCCAAAGAGTACCAGAGCGAGGAAAGAAATTCATGGCGTAAGTAAAAGTAATTTACACAGGATTTCTGACAAAAAATGGATGGTATTTTGTTTAATAATGATTAACACTAAGAACAGTTCTTAAAGATGCTACAAGAGAAAAAGCTCTTGGTTCCATAGACTATGGAAGTATTTGTAGATAAGGAACAGAGATGGTACAACCTAACAATACGAAAAGGGTCAGCAGCTTCAAAAACCTTAGACCTGGAAGCCTTGCATAGAGTTTTGTCCTGAATATTCAAATGAGAAGTAGAAGCACCTGACCAGATGTTGAAACAATATTTTATACATGGTCGGGTTCGGTTTATATAGGTGCAAAATACTTCCTAAGAGAAGTACCTTTCCACCAGTAGAAGCCTTAGAAGCAAAAGACCAGAGACACTTTTCTTAAAGCTACACTTAAACTAAATGAAGAAATTTCTTCTGAGGTTCTGAGGTAGCTAATACTATTAAAATGCTCGAGAGTCCAAGAGGTGTGTGAAATGCTTTGTAGACGCAAAAACATGTCTAATTGTTTCAGGCAACCAGTCAAAATCAGTGACGAGCTGCCTTCGATTCTCTTTTCTCCTTTTTCATTAATAAAATACTGATTGACATATATATTCTAAATTTGGCGTCTTGAACTAGTCAAATGTCAGCGAAAGAGATTTTACCATAATAAAGTGATATTAATTGCGATAATCTCAAGATCTAAATGATACTATTTTGCCATTAACTTTCATATGATTACAAGCATTAAACATAATTTCGTGAGGTACACTTTGTTCTCTTTAGGAAAATTGAGAGTATTGGGAAACTAAAACATTTTCTGCTGCTATACAGACATTAATAACAATAGGGTAGAACACCAGAACTCTACTTTAATGAAAAGAGAACATCAAAACAAACAAATCAGGAAGAAGGAGAAAAAGAAGAAAAGGAGAGAAAAATTGAAGAAAAAAGTTGAAAGTTGAACTGAGATTACAAGAAGCAAGGGTCTTGACAATTATTTTAAGAGAATGGTATCTGGTCTAACAAATGAGGTAAAAGTTTTAATTTCATGCTTTGTATCATCTTGTGAAGAACGTCATGCATAAAAGAACACATGATACTTATGCCACGGACAAAAAAGCTGGCTGTATATAGTTTATGACATATCTGAAACAAATTAATTTTCCAAGAAATTTAAAGAGATGACCTAGGTATGGATCTACAAATTGAAACATTATTTCTCTTTATAAGTTAACCTTGCACTGATAATAGCGTAAAATTCCGTGAAAAGTGTTACCGAGGAGTATCGATGTATCTGTAGAAACTGAAGTGAATCAGACATTACATTAAATTTTATTACAGGATGGGAGTCTTTACGATTTTTGTCACAATAATAATTCCTCTGATATCAAAACGTGAGATCTTTTAAAGAGCATGGAAACTACTAATGAAGTTTTTGGGTCTAGACAATCCTCTCTTAGAAGAAGAGCTTGTTAAGCTTAATGAAGCCAATTATCAGACAGAAAAAATACTTAAGTTGAAATATTTTTTGTCTATTCCACAAAGAAAACAAAAAGTAGGGTCAAATTGATCTACGAGAGCTTCTGTATAAGTTGCAGTTGATAGTAGGTGGTAATACAGTGTTTTGGCAAAAGGATGGGAGAATGTATATATTTGCACTGAGAGTACCTCCATCGATACGAAAAGTGAAATCTCCTTTAACTTGCTTACCTTTTTTCCTTTTTGTTTTCTTTAACATAGTTTTCTGACCGTAAGGGGGAAATGGAGGTCATTTTTATTTCTCACAACATAAAGAAGTCCCCACTTCCTGACCTAGGAACCATAAATCATGAAAAAAGCTGTATATAATACAATGATGTCAAGTGGAATGGCATTCTCACTGTCTGTTTTTCTGGACCAGAGTTATTAGCAAAATGCATTTGTAAAGAAAAAATGTTTTCAACACAATGAATTAAAGTAAAATTGATCTGCAGGAGTTTCTACGTCATTCTCAATACCTCAAGCACTCCATGCGCTATAGCTTTGGTTTCATTACAAATGTAATCCAGTACTAACCTTCGTGGCCTATAAGGTTTTCTAGTAATCCATGACATTGTTATTTAATCGGCTTCCTCCAGACAAAGAACATTTCTTCCTACTCCTTCCACCACATCACTACCATCCAACCCCATTAACATATATTTGCATTATGTGTATGATCCTATCATGAAATATCATATGTTACTCTTCACCTGCTAGCAAATTTGCCAACTGAACCTTTTACCTCTGTGTTTAACTAATAGCCAAAGATTTGGAGAAAAGAATTGGTTTAACAGACGCCTGACGAGTGACAACTTACTATCTTCCTATAATATTTAACTGTTGATTACAAGCAAATATATGTATCCACCGAAGCATAAAAATGCTTCGGTGTGGACGTATTTACAAAAATTATTTAATCTTCAATCACATGATACTGTATTGTAATTTAGACCAATTTATCTGGAAATTACCTGTCACATACTGCTTAGTCAAGTGAGTTAGAATGAACGGGTTAGTTTATTTGGCATAACAGGGCATTCTCTCTCTCTCTCTCTCTCTCTCTCTCTCTCTCTCTCTCTCTCTCTCTCTCTCTCTTTCTCAACTGTAATTATTGCAATGTCAAGTTGAGGTATAAAGGGCAGACAACCACCATGTCTACACACCTGATAAAACATCATTATTCTCAGTACAAAGGAACATGTTATATTTTATTTTTATTAATTTGATGTCCAAGTATTTTAATTATTTTCTTATGTAAATATAATAGTACCATGAATAATTTTATGATATTTGAAATTATAATTGAGTGTTATGCCAAATATAATACAGTATATTGCCCCAAAATAATTGAGTTTTATGCCAAATATAATAGACTATACAGTAATACTAGTTTATTACCCCAAATTTGCCTGGATGCCCATTATTGCCCCCTAGCCTTTCAACTTTCAACTAAATGCAGCTGGTCAAAACAAAAAACAACAACAAAAATCCATAAAGATAGAAAAAAATAAACATTAAAATAAACATTAAAATGCAAGTATCTATTTTTTTTATTCAGGTGATACTTTGCCTTTACCATCAAGTTCAAGTGGACAGAAGGATTGGCCAGGAACAATTACTGCATTCCTCTCAAAATCAAACTCCTATCACAAAGACAGAAGGCGGGCAACTGGAATTACAAAGGCCATAGCTGAGCATGTTGTGATTGACATTAGGCCATTAAACACAATTGCGTTTCCCGGCTTCAGGCATATGCTGTCCATTTTAGATCCTCAATACAAGCCTGTGCCTCGTACTAATCTACAAACTGAGTATATATACCCCATGTATTATGAGATGGTTGACAAGGTGAAAGCAGATCGCAAGTGTACTGCCTCACATGCCATAACATGTGATGGGTAGCAGAGTATTGCCACCCAGAGTTATAACACTTACACAGCCCACTGCATAGATCCAGATTTCAACTTGATTACCAAAGTTTTAGACACCAAAATGTCAAAAGAAAGGCACACAGCCGAAACTTGTCTGAAAAAAGTGTTGTTAAGTTTTCGGATCTTAAGAATCCCAGAACGGTAATGGAAAACACAAGTAATATCACCAAGGCAACTGCCCAGTGTGGCTGGCCGCATATTGGATGCAGTGCACATAGTCTGAACTTGGCAGTGAACCGTTGCCTGCACGTTCCAGAAGTTTCTGCTCTTGTTGGTCTGTGCACGACTTTGGTAAGCAAATTTAAGAAGTCAGCCCAAAAAACTGCTGCGTTGAAGAGTAACGAGACCCTTTTAGGTATTGATCAACTGGCATTGATACAAGATGCAGCAACCCGTTGGAATAGTACGCTACACATTTTGGAAAGGCTCATGGTTGTCTTTCCTGCTCTTGCAGCCACTCTCTATACTACTGAATTGGCACATCTGTAGCCAGATAGCAAGCAGATGAGGAGTATACAGTCAGCCTTATATTGCCAACATTTTGCAGACTTTCTACAGAAGATTGTGCTAGCAGAGCCTAGGATTCCCCTTTTATTAGGAAGGCAAAGGAAGTTATCAAGGCTGACCTGGCCAAACACTATAACAATGAAGATCAGCAGGATCTATTGAAGATGTGCTTATTTCTCGATCCAAGTTTTAAATGTTTACCTTTGCTGAATGCAGAGGAAAGTTTAGTTGTGAAACAGAAAATTACAGCAGCCTGTGAGAATGTTACCTTAGAAAAAGAGGATGATACTCAATCATCAGAGGGTGAGGATTTCTTTGCCTGTACATTGGTAAAAAAGGAGTTGCCAGTTCAACAGAGTAATTCTATTGAAGATGAAATTGCAAGATATGAAGCTGATCACTTTGAAGGTAAAGGTATATTATAGTGGTAACAATCAAGGAGGGCAGAGCGTGTGTTTTCATCTGCTGGCAACATCATTTCAAAGCACAGGTCATCAATGGATAGCACTACTGCTGATGCACTCATATTTCTGGCACATAATTATTGTCCCAGGTCATCAAATTCCAAGTCAAAATAAATTATACTATCATTACAGATAAGAGATAGCCAGGTCATAAACTGTTTGTGAGAGACTGAGGCACATTATTTTAGAATAATGTGATTTTTAAATTGCATTAATAAAGCCAGACTGTCTAATAGTTTTAGTTGGTAGTTACATTTACAAAGTAATACAATAATATGATTGTTGTATTGTATTAAGAGAGTCAGAGACAGTTATGCTCTTAGTTATGGAAGTTATAGTTACATTAACATTGTTATTTTTATTTTATGTTGGATTTTTGAAAAGTGATACTGAGAGTTAGACAGACTCTGAATTTAAGTCTAAGATACACTAAATTTATTTTGTACTGAGCTTGTATGTTCTAGTAGTAGTAGTAGTAGTAGTAGTAGTAGTAGTAGTAGTATGATTTTGTAATTGAAATATTACAGACTGAAGGTGGTAGTTACCAGCACTGATCTTGTATCATTGTATGGGACTATATGTGCGTTTGTTAAGAAGTTAAGTCTGAATTGAGCATTTTTAGATTTTTGATTTTTACATTTGAAAGCTGCAACAGGAGTGATCTATCAGACATATTTTAATACTTTATGCATTTAAGTGAAGTTCTCAGAAAATATAACTTTGTTCATTTTTCAAATCAATACTTACCCTTGTTGCCAGGTATTTCTACCCAGAAAGCCTAGGTCCCCATGATTAAAATGGTTTCCCAGCTAAGTGTGCTTCCAGCAAGGCATACAAAGTGTATACGTGCTTTATGTTCTACATTTCATGCTATATCTGTAATCTAAAATTTCTACATATGTATTTACATAAGCTACTAATACTATATTTACAATGCAAAAAGCCAAACGCCCTAAGTTAAGCCACATTGCTGGAATCAGGGAATATGTTACAACATTCAACACACAAAAGAACATAGAACACCTAAGGCAAACACCACATACTTACAATATACTTACCATATGCTTACCTTATACCTATTAAGCTACCGCCTTTATATGCATGGATACACTAATACTCACCTGCAAAAGAAAATCAGAAAATAATTCAAAATAGAATACGTACAACATGAATAACGCTATAATAGTGAGCAACGTGAGTATCGTGAGCAATGTGAGCTGGGGCCTAGCTCATTGGTGAGCATCGTGAGCTGAAATTTTCTCATGTGCACAGTCCTAATGTCGTCTGCAAAATATCAATCACCTCGTTGAATGGCTTAGAGCATTTGACTCTGCAATTGTAAAGGTGTAATCCATAATCCGTTTAGTACTGTAGTAGGTTGTACATAGCCAAACATGATAAGACTACTGTTCCTAGCTACAGAGATGTTGATAACTCATAAAAGGTTAACTTCAGCTACAGTTCGGTATATCACCTGTAACTTAAGCTAACGTGCTTCACTTTAGACTTTCACTTGTAAATCCCACCTACTTGACAATAGGGCTACCAACCAATTCATTTCCTGTTGGATTTATATCGTGACAGATAGCTAATCGCTTTTAATCTTTTCATAATTGTTATGATGTATGTAAAATGTACAACATGATATTTTCCTATACCTGTCAAATATTTTATCAAGTGTAAAAGCTAAGGCTCAGACGTCGAAGTATCTGTTGCACCGAAAATCTTGGTGTAATACAAACAGTTGTAGAAATAGCTTTTGAAACATAACTAAATATGAAAAGTATATAAACACCAAGACTTTTATGTTAGTACAATTTATTAACGTGGTAATATTTTAATAGCTTTTTCAACTTTTTATATCATGAATCAAACACATAATGAAACAAACACATAATTAGCCAAAAAATAAATGCAGCTAATCCAGGTTTTGCTTCCCTGTCGTAAAAGCTTTTACTGACTGGCTCTCGTTGTATTCAGCCCTGAGATTCATTATCATGTTAGCATTTGTTCTTGGGCCTGTTTTTTTATTAATTTTTTTGTCGGATGTACGATCGATAGTTGAAGGGTCTGCCAAAGAAGATCAATAAGACAGTACAGTGTGGATTTACGTTTTTCAGAATTACATAAATGATGTCTTTAAACGAGGAAAATAATGTTCAACATAGCACTTTGCATAAAAAAATTACAAGCTCAAGAACGTTCCTGTCGGACGTACAGCGATAAAAATTGATATAATTAAGTTTTGCCTAGTAATATTAAATCCATCGAAACTTAACCTTCTATCTCATCCATTTGACGTTTAAAACATTTCAGAGGTATCTTGTCTTTGAAAAACACTTATGAGAACAATATTTGACAACCTTGTTGTATGTCACAGTGACTAGAACTTCATCGATTGACCTGTCGGATGTACGTTGTCGGATGTA
>RDPX01000022.1:3180720-3219059 GCA_003991215.1 Morbakka virulenta
GAATAATCGAGGTTCAAATGTATTTCTGAAAATGGGAATAATGAGAACTACCTATAATGTTAAAGCGTAGATTGGTTCCGATTTCTAAGCTGGTAAGCAACCTAGAAATCGGAGCCAAATTATTAATTAATTATTTAATTAATGGATTGGTAATCATAGAAGAGTGCAGCACCACCCCAACACCCTCTATTCTGCTGACAGTTAAAAAATATAGCCCAATTTTGAGATCTATGTAAAAACATTTATTCATCCCATCAAAAAGATTGTTTCAAGTTCTAATTGCTCGTAGCTAAGCTCTCGGGGGTGATTGTACGGTGTGCCAAGCCACATACAGGATATTTTCTACATGACATCATTCTTATAGATAGAGAAGCCGTGTCTTAATGGTTAGTGTAGTTGAGGGTAGCCAGGGGGTTCTGGTCTCGATTCCCCGAGTGAGCGAGGAGAATTCGGAACTTTACAAAAGAAAAAGCCATTGGTTGGCGTCAGCAAGAGCACCCAGCTAAAAAATTCCTCATTGGCAAAAGAGAGACTCTCTGAAGAGCACCATCTGAGCCTCAATTCTTGGGGGAAAATAACGTTTAAACAAAAAAATCGTTCTTGCGAATGCACGTCGGTTCATACTGAATATACATGCTTATAGACAAATCTTTTTATAGTCCTGTGGGTTGTTTAGTTCTGGAAAAAGGCAGTTTGTACGCAAATGAGGCACTTAATACTGGATTAACGGGTGCTACTGAAGTAGGAAGGATCTGAATTGATGACTACCCTAACGTCCGCAAATCATACGACGTTAAGTGCATAAGTACATGCTACAAAATAGATCAAATAATGATAATCCTATGAAACAGAATTTTGTCAAAGCAAACTAAACTAAATAATTTTTTCTTCGTTTATTTTATTCTTTGTTAAGCAAAAACTGTTTTTGATTACTCTTGCTATTGCAACGTACTACATATTTAGTATATCTTTCATGCCAAATGTCACACAAACGCTTAAAGAAACCCAATTTGGATTGCCTGAATGATTCATTGAGACTCAATTGTCTTTCAAATTTCTCTGTTCAAAAATGTGTCCCTTATTCCACCTACGATTTTGTACCAATGCAAGCTTTGAGGTGTAATAAACATTAACTAAATTCTACATGGTTACAATTTCTAGATTAATAAAGAATTAAAAAAATTAAAAAGTAAAATTATATACAACCACACAGAAAAAAAACTTTTAGCTTGCATTGGTCTGGATTGTAATTTTAGAATTCTCAGTTTGATTTCAACTCCAATAATACACAGAAACTCCCACTCAGACTACACTCGTGTTTATGCGTTATGGAATATATGCTTCCAAAAATGAGGGTGGGGGGAAATATAAAAAATAGAGCTGAAATATAAACAAGTGCGCAAATATATTCAAAGATAATATAGATAGCATATTATAAAGGTTAATGACTTAGTTTACCCTCCTTTTCAGGTGGTCCATTTTCACTATTTCGTGAGAGGTCATTCCAGATTTATGGCTTCTCAAAACCCTTTCTGAGACAACAATAAAGGTTTTACTTATCTGCTTATCTTGAAACACGAATTGCCTTTCGTGAAAAACAGCTTACTGTTTGTGATTAAAAATAGATAAATCCCTCCTTTAGAAACTAAAACATGGTCATTAGTAAAAACTCTTTAGGAAAACTCTAGCATGCTTCTCACACGATATTCAAAGAAAAACTTAGCTGAGCTAAAATGTGTCTAGCACGCCACCATAATGATACTTAACGATAATCGATTTTGTATTAATTGATTGTGGTTTCGCGCCTACATCCCTCTGTTAACTAGAAAAAAAACATCTTAATGGTGAACATACAACACACAATGAAATAAAAGTCGTTTCTTCTTTCATAGCTATCTCAGTACGTTTGATAGTTAAAAAATGATAGTTCCTTAATCGATCTAAACTGTTTATATTGAATTTAAAGACTAACACTTGCAATGTAATTTGTTGCCACCCAATTTAGTTTAGGAAGATCAGAAATAGCAAACGACAATAAGTACCCAATCGATTAAATCATCTGCTCTATCTACTAACAACCCACGCTATCGAATCTACCTTAAACCGATCGGTTTTGTTGAATTACCCTTGGGTTTTATTGCGCTATTCTTTCACTGACGTATCAATTCTGCATTTTTATACCGACCACTCTTCTTAAATTAACCTTCCAGTTTATTACGCTGTTCTTTCACTGATTTATCGAATCTACGTTCTTGAGCCGATCGGTTTTGTTGACTAAACCTTCTGTTTTATTCCGCTATTCTTTCACCGACCTACAAAATCTGCATCCTTATACCGACCACTCTTCTTAATTAACCTTCCGGAATATTACGCTCTTCTTTAACTGATTTATCGAATCTACCTTCTGAGCCGATCGGTTTTGTTGACTTAAACTTCTGTTCTATTCNGCTATTCTTTCACCGACCTACAAAATCTGCATCCTTATACCGACCACTCTTCTTAAATTAACCTTCCGGTTTATTACGCTATTCTTTAACTGATTTATCGAATCTACCTTCTTGAGCCGATCGGTTTTGTTGACTAAACCTTCTGTTTTATTCCGCTATTCTTTCACCGACCTACAAAATCTGCATCCTTATACCGACCACTCTTCTTAAATTAACCTTCCGGTTTATTACGCTATTCTTTAACTGATTTATCGAATCTACCTTCTTGAGCCGATCGGTTTTGTTGACTAAACCTTCTGTTTTATTCCGCTATTCTTTCACCGACCTACAAAATCTGAATCCTTATACTGACCACTCTTCTTAAATTAACCTTCCGGTTTATTACGCTATTCTTTAACTGATTTATCGAATCTACCTTCTTGAGCCGATCGGTTTTGTTAAATTAACACTCTGCTTTATTGCGCTATTCTTCGACTGATTTTTTAAATCTACCTACTCAAACCAATCAGCTCTGGTCAATCAATCTTCCGGTTTATCGCGTGTTTACACCAAAGGTGTGGAATTGAAAATATGATTCAAGCTGGCAAAAAGTGACTGACTATTCCGTACAGTAGCAAGGACAAGTAAAAGAAAACCAAACCCATTGTAATAATACCGTGATTTTTATCATAAAAAATATGTAATAATTACCATTTATATTATAAATTGATAGTATTGAAAACTCTGTACACCAAAATTGTTACTTGTTCTAACAATAAAGAGAACATTTATGGTCTCTAAATGCAATAAAGATTGTGAAACATGTCAGTTAATTTGGCAATATATTGCTATCACACTTCCCTATTTTCACATTATTCTTAAACTACTATTGCACAATCCCTCTTTTGCTCTTTGGAATATCTAGGCAAGTTACGTCCGAAAACCAGCACTTTATGGAAAATCTAGCATTCTATGGAAAGTACTGGAAACTTCAAATAGGAGCTATTTGGATATCTTAGGAAGATTGACAACAAGTAGTAATATATTAAATGCATAGACTATATAAATATTAAATTAATATTTATATAGTCTATGCCTATATCTATCTTGTGGTGTTTTATACAGTGTTTTTATAGTGTCTTATTAACATTTTATAGTGTTTTATTAAGTGCTGTGTAACACTTTTTTATTGTTTTATAGTGTTGTCTTTAGTGTTTTATAGGATTTGTTTTAGTGTTTCATAGTGTTCTAGTTAGTGTTTCATAGTGTTCTATTTAGTGATTTTAGTGTTTTGGTGTTTTATTTAGTATTTTCAGTGGGTTATTTTAGTGTTTCATAGTGTTTTATTTAGTATTTTTTAGTGTTTTATTTATTGTTTTGGTGCTTTTTAAGTGAAGAGTGGAGGAGACATTGAAGAAGAAGAAAAACAGTAAAGCAGTTTTCTCAGGTAACCTATCGGTCCAGATGTTGAAGAACTCGGTAAGAAATGGAGTTAAATATTTGAAGTGAGAGCTGAACAGGAAAAGCACATTAATACCAATTTGTAAAAATAAAGGAGACATCATGGAATGTGAAAATTACCGTGTCATTAGGCCTATGAGCCACAGCATGAAATTGTATGAAAGAGTGCAGGAGAGAATTTTAAGGAACATCATGAAAATCAGTGAGGAACAGTATGGCTTCATGAAACGAAGGACAACAACGGATGCCATATTTCCCTTCAGGCAGCTGCAAGAAAAATTCAAAGAAGGCCAGGAAGATCTGCACAGCCTTTTTATTGAAGAGAAGGCCTATGTCAAGGTACCAAGAGAGGAGCTCAACTAGTGTATCAGAGACAGGGGAGTACCTGGCAATTACATCCGAATGGTCAAAGACATGTATAAACGATGTTATACAGAAAGTGTGAAATGGGTATTGCAAAGGCCTTCCAAATAGACGTCGGTATGCAACAAGGTTATGCATAGAGCTCACTCCTGTTCGCAATCATAATGGACTCATTCACAAAAGACTGCAGAGCGAAAGTCCCCTGACAGAGGTTTTCGGGTGGTGCAGGGTTATGTGCGGGAAGGGGGGGAAGCGACAGCAGGGAGAAGATCTAGAACAGTGGATAGATGAGGTGAAGAAATGAGAAATGAAGATCTCGAGATCAAAGACTGAGTATAACATATGCCTAAACAGATCATCAACTGGGCGTGTGGAGATGATTCAGGGAGAGATTTCAGAGACAAAGGGATTCAGGTACCAAGGAAGTATACTGCGGGCAAATGGAAGAGTGAGCAAAGACGTTTATCGAAAGATCAAATGCGGATGAAACAACTGGAAGCAAATGTCTGGTATCGTCTGTGACAAAAGAATTCCATCAAAGGTGAAGAGTGGAAACCATAAAATGGTACACCAACCAGTAATACTATTGCACAGTATGGAAATGGTGCCATTTAACCATTGCGAAAAAAAGAGACTTGAAGTCGCAGAAATGAAAATGTGTGGGTAGGCATGTAGCCGCACACTTAATGATCATGAGAGGAACAAAGTATTATTTAGAAAAAAGTTAAAAGAGGAGCGTATGACAGAGTGATGACAGAAGACTTGACTAAGTTGGTTTGAAAAGTTAAAAGAAGAGATGATGAGTATNTGACAGAAGACTTGACTAAGTTGGTTTGAAAAGTTAAAAGAAGAGATGATGAGTATGTCGGAGGATAATTATTGGAGATGACATCACCTGGAAGGAGAAGAGGAGGAAGCCGTAAACTCACGTGGATGGATGGTGTGAAAGAAGATTTGGATGTGATGAAAGATAGAGAGGAGGACGGGCAGAACCGGAAAACCTGGAGAAAGAGGATAGCCGTAGCGACATCGCCACAAAAACAGGACAGGTTGAGGAAGAAGACGAAATAGAAAAAGTGTTTTTTAAATGTTTTTTAGTGATTTGTTTAGTCTTTTATAGTGTTTTAATTAGTATTTTATTTAGTATTTTATTTAGTATTTTATTTAGTATTTTATTTAGTATTTTATTTAGTATTTTATTTAGTATTTTATTTAGTATTATATTTAGTATTTTATTTAGTATTTTATTGTGCTTTATGGTGTTTTATTTGGATTTAAGTCCGAACCGTTTTTAACTAATCTTGCCGTTTCCAAAAAAAGGCTTCTTGTGGACTGTTTGATTCTGGTTGAAAAATCAATTATGATGCAGAGCTTATACTCAGGAAAGAACGACTGTAGCTAAACTGATGGAGGTATCAAAGCCTGCAAGATATGGGTCTAGAATTCTACAACCGATCATGAAGGCAACCAATTATGAAGACTGTACGTGACCATTGCCAAAAGGCCAAAAAGTGATCTACACAATGTTTATTGTATATTTGTGCTTTTTATGCTACCAATTTCTGGATAAAACATTATTATTTATCACCTAGTAACTTTAGATGGTGAATGTATAAATAGCTTTACAACAGTTTTACATCCAATATTTTAATTTTTCCTTGATAATTTCTGAAAGAGTGGTAGGAACTTTCTGAAGATGGTAAGAATTTTTACACCTTGCCATCAAACGATATACAGAAAATGAAGAGTATCTAATACTAGGTTTCTTTTTTTGCTCTCTGGTATTAGTTGAAATTTTTCATATAGTAAAATATTACTATTAATTTCCAAAAATAGGTTTGCTTAAATCTATATTCCTAACCCTCGTCCATTAAATTGCACTAACTCTTTGCTGCTTTTTCCTCTTTATTTTTGAGAAAAACGATCTTTCCTGCTTTACGACAACATAATTGATAACCATTAGGTTATCATCTTGAATAGAAAGGTGACATCGTGGTTTACGTTTAACTTTGAGTTCATTTTGTTTTCATTCTGTGGTTTGTTACAGTAAGTACAAAACTTAACAGAGCTAAGTACACTTACAAAGTTAATGTAATTTGAATTTTTTAAGGATTAGCTAAGCATTATCTTGATCTATTCTTTGCAGCTATTCACATGCACTAACTACATGCCTAATGGTCTTACATTCTTTTTACAGAATCTGACAAAGAAAGGCTTCTTGTGAGTAGTCGATCTTAGGCTTTACACCATTTCTTCAAAGGGCATGATCAACAAATTTCTATAAAACTTTTATAACATTTTGTCCTTTAAAATTTGACTCACATACTTGCCTGCCCCTCTTTTGATACTCTTATGGCACTTTTTTTCATTTTTAGGTGCAGAACGTTATTGGTCTCCAATATCCCAAGGTATTTGTACCCCTCATCCTCCTTTAGAGATCGAATCTCTTTATTTTTAGGTAGTACAATGTCTTAAATCCTAACAATTGTATCCCCTTCCTCCTCAATTGAACCTTCTGCACACTTCTTCAAATCAAATTCTGTAACTATTTGGTCGCTAAACACTGGAACAATTTGGACAACTGAGTACAATCAATTGTCATTAGTATCAATCCTATCGGGTGATTACACACCAATTAGTGATGGATAGGCAAAAAAATGGATTTAGGGCATACCAAACATCCAGGAAAGGTACATGCAGGCATATGAATTGTAGCCACATGAGTAAGATAAAGAAGATAATCAGAATACAATAGCAACATCATTTCAACTTTATCATCGTTATTATCGAGTGGTTGCACACCATCTAGTGATGGATTGGTGAAAAACCCACATTCAGCGCCCAGCAACAAGCCAGGAAAGTTGAATGCAGGTACATGTACTGTAGCCACAAGAGTGAGATAAAATATAAATCATCATTATTATTATTATTATTATTATTATTATTATCGTCGTTATTATTTAGTATTTTATTTATCATTGCTAATATTATTCGTCATTTTTTTTTTATTATTTATTGCTGAATGATTGTGCCTGCTCCGCACCCCAGTTGTACACACAGATGTTGGTGTTCTTAGCAAGACCACTTCCAGGGATTTTGAAAATTCCAGTAAGTCTAGAAATCCTAAAAATACCATCTCGCTGTGTCATTTGAAAGTTTTAATGTGGTCGTGTTTCTTGTTTTCTGTTATTTTGACCACTACAGAAGATACTTAACCTCAAACATGCGAATTCTGGTATATGATTCTTCTTGTTATACATAAAGATGTTGTTTTCAATATTCTCCTTTTCGTGTTTCATTGCTTGCACCCTACTCCTAGAAGATAAAAAAGGTTTCAATACAAATAAATCCTTTGTATTTTATATCCAGTTTCTTCCCCTTTTTAGGCCAAAAGAAAATATTTGGGATAGAACAAGAGCAGCGGAAATGTTAATATTTGAGCATTACAACAACATGTTTTAAAATATAAAATCAGAGAAGGAAATGCTTTGTCTTGCTTAAAGTTCAAAGTCAAAATAAATCGTAAAATGTATTTTTCCTGAAAGAAGAGCAAATTGTAATGTAAACCGAAAAACTAATGAACTATAAAACTAATAAACTCCCTCTTTGTGTCCTACATTAGTGACTCTTATTGTAGAGATCACAGCTGCTTAACAAGAGGGAAACCTGAATAACCCATTGCTTTTACTCATATAAACGGGAGGTACCAATCATATCAGAGTCCTACCCACTCCTTAGTGATTCTTCTTCCCACAATAAGAATTTCTCCCTCTCACATGATAACAAGTTTCCCTCTAAAACATCAACTCAGTAAATGAATAGTTAATGTTTTGTTTGAAATAACTTTGCTTTTGTGCTTTAGATCTCTGATACAATTATGTGGCAATCACCTAGGTGGAATTCCTAGCAGAATGTATACTCTGCTCTAAACACTGCTTCTAGTAACATAAATAATAAACTTCAATAAAACATGTGGCCCACTTGCTAAATCTTATACCATCAACTTACTCTGTTTAGTATAGGCGATTGCTTTATCACCACCTCTACCACGAATCCAAAAAAAGGGTTGAATATTTACGGATAGAATAACGTTGACACGGTATACAGTTCATAACATGTATACTAGATAAGTGAATCAAAACGTTAGACATATGAAATAACACAGGTAAGGTTTAAGCTCTTTTGGACATGCTTTAATACGAAATCTCGACAGTCCTGCCAGAAAGTATATGAAAACGAAAATAATAACATTAAAAGATGTGGAGCTTTTGATGAATAATACAAGCATAAGAAAATGAGAGCTTGGGTTCGGGGGACATGAGTTCTCTCACTCGTCAGAATTCCTCTGACTCGTTCAGGGCTCATAGTTTTCCGGGAAGCTTGTTCTGACCAGGGCTGAAAACCATGATTTATACAGCATATTTACTACCTATGAGTTTGATTCTTAATAGAGATGTTTTTGCTACCATTACTAATTAAACAGATTTCATTGCAAACGATATAACACAAAATTAATTATTATAAAACCTTACAAGAACCAAAATTATTGCAAAGCTGTTATGCTGAAAAAATTTAGTTGTGTACCTCAAAACGTACTCAACAGAAAAGGTCTGATCAGCCCTTCTTTTCAAGGAAATCTTTCATTTTTACTGAACAGTATAAATGGATAATTCACATTGTTTACATCGTCATGTCTCCGTACAAAATAAACAGGTGATCCTGAAAAGCAAAGCAAAATTTTTATTTAAATCCTGATATATTCTTATTCCTTATGATAACAATAATGACAATAATAATGATAATAATAATAATAATAATAATGATGATGATGATAGTTTTGGGTTTTGACATTAAACTGCCTCCCGTTGTGGAGTTTTCACGTGGGCGGATGAGGTTACCCTTTGCCACAACTACCTCCAGGTCACCCTTGAGCAATCTGTGTAGCACCTGTTAGCTCTCTCCGAGAACATAAAGTACCGGGTTGGCGTCCGTTGGTGGCGGGTGAACTTGTCTTCTAAGAAGAGCAACCAGCGTAAGAAACCAAAGTGGAAACGTCAGAAGAAAATTGAACTAATTTGCGGCAAGATATCAATATTAAGCGACATAGGAAAAGATCCCCAAAACAAGGAAATCTCGCAAAGTGATAAGAAAGTTTAGAATACAAAACATATCAAACATATAAAAGAAGAATTGCAAGTGAAATCGCAGAGACTATAGAGGCGACGAGAAATGCCATAGTTTCTACTGGCAAAATAAGATCTTTCAGAGTGATGCCAAGACGTTTTATCGAGAATTAGGTAAGAGTCAAGTAAGAGTTAAAGTAGTGCCATCTAAGGAAAGTATTGAAGGGTTTTAAAAAGGTAGAAGGGGAAACGAAGAGAGTTTTAATGTCGGCAAATTTGATAGAGAATACTGAAAAAGTGAATGAAAATGAACATAAGCAGGAATATGAGGTGTCGCAGTAGTAGAATTGAAGGCTTTTTTAGCGAAGTCTCAGAAATGGAAGTCATCCGCAGCTGATGAGGTCCAAAATTTCTGGTTAAACGCATTGTCCCCGTCCCATTCAACACTCACAAGTCTGCTTACCAATATTTTGCGAAACACTGAAAAAGCCCCCGAGTGGTTATGTCAAGAAGCAATATACCTGCTGGCTAACAATAAAGAAACTAACGACCCCTAAAACTACCGGTCTATTAAATGTTTGTGAACTTACATACAAACTACTGACATTACTTTTGACTGACAGGAAGTGTTTGAACAAAATAGGCTTTCCCTCTAGAGTAGGAAGAATGTAGGCGCAGATCTTATGGTTCCAAAGGCCAATTGTTTATCAACAAATTGATACTTGAAAATTGTAAGAAAAGGTAATATGAGCTGTGCTTGGATCGACTACAAAAAAGATTTTGATAGCGCTCCACATGAGTAGATATAAAAATCTTTACAGCTCTATAAGCTATCACCTAGGGTAATTAGTTTTCTGAAATAAAACATAGAAAAATAAATGAATTTTGGCCCGAGCAACTGTGCCATGACTACTTTTTTGAAAGGTAAGCCAGTGAAAAGTAACAAAGAAAGACTTGACGAAGAGACAATGGTTAAAGATCTAGAACGGGAGAAGTCTATAAGTATGCAATTAACAAAAACAAAAAAGTAACAATTTGGCATGCCTTTGTAATGAGGTGCAGCAGGACAAGTTCTTTGATTATCTTTGAATAGGGAAAGCTTAGGTTGTGTTACATTCTAATACTAGAAATCAGTGAGCCCACTTATAATCTTTTAAATGGTCTGGCTTTAAACTGGGTAATCCATCCCAGATTCTGGTTTTAAAGCAGGGGGTCAAAGGCTAACTGAAGTTATAAACAGGAACTTTTAGTTTAATAGGTAGGAATTTTTTCCTACCTTTCCTATAAAAGTATACGGTGTGAAACTGCAGTAAAACGTTTGAATTAAGATATATATATATATACATATATACATATATATATACATATAAATACAAATATATATTCGGACACCTTGCACACCTTTAGTGTGAAATATGTCCGAACAAATAATTTACCACAACTTTTATGAGTAATGCCTTATATTTTCTAGCCTAGAAAACAGCAAACAAATAAAAATGTGATTGTGGTGACAGGTGATCTATCACCATACTTATTTATTTAGTTAATAATATTTAAACAGGTTACATCGTGATCAGTAAATAAAGAATATTACTGTCTCCATATGAGATCTGTTGAAACCTATTCACATGTTTTCGTGACTCTATAATTTCAAGCTCGAGGCTTTGGAGCCACAAGCAATCTAGTTCTTTAGACGCAAATAAAAATTAAAAATATCAAAGTAACAGATATTACATTCAACGTCTGGTTTCCCCACCCACTACTACATCCTACCTTTCAGGTTAAGGGTACATTTAAAAATTTTACAAAGGTTTTATCCCTCTTTTGTTCTTTGGGTCTTGTTCCGACCTTGCCTTACACATATATCGGTGTTTCTTGGATTTTATGTCTCTTAATGGAAGTGTTAATTTGATTGATATGCATATATATCTGTATATATATACATATAAAGCTTTCGATTCGGTTATCCGTATTAAAGTGCTCGATACATAAATGCAGAGCGTAATATAAGATATGATAAGTTGGAAAGAATCAAAAAACTACACAGTCCATTTCGACAAGCCTGTTTCGTGATTTTATTCACTCTTCAGGAAATGTCTGAAGAGTGAATAAAATGTTTTAAAATTTCCTGAAGAGTGAATAAAATCACGAAACAGGCTTGTCGAAATGGACTGTGTAGTTTTTTGATTCTTTCCAACTTATCATATCTTATATATACATATATATATATATAAACATATATATATCCTAAACAAATCTGTTCTTTTAATACAAGAAATATCGAAAGAGAGATGTTATGAAAAAGATCCACCTTAATGCAAAAATTGATTTGGTATACATATTTCTAAGGCAAACAAATAGTTCCGGCTACAGTTTTGAGGAATAAACTTTCTGAGTAACCATCTTTCGTAGGTGCATCTGACAATTTTGACCGTATTAAGTTTCTGAACTCCTGTCAAAGTTCACCCTACGTCTTTGTCGTGGGAGTTGGAAACAGAAAATACTGGCCAACAGGGCAGTGGTGAAACTGGAGGGCTTATCAATCATCAGTGGATTACATTGAATACAGAAACACGAGCAATCACAATTACAACAACTGGCAACATGAGTCAAGGAGAAACCTCTTTCAGAGGAATTATGAAGTCAGCTAGTCAAACACTCTGAGACACTGGCAAGCAGACTCTCCAGTCGACAAGGAAATAGCTCAGACTATTTATTTATTTATTTATTTACTAATATTTATACAGGATAAAACATATCAACAATATAAAATGCGGTTTTCCATATGTGTCCTGTGTAAATAAAGGGGTTTTATCTTTGTCCAAAACGACAAAGATAAAACCGGTAAAAGATAAAATGTATAAGAATAAAATCTATAAGCAAAGTCAGTCACAAAAAAAGATAGGTCAAACGAAAAAGGTAAAAACAGGTAAAAGGGTAAAAGTATAAACTAAATAGAACGGAAAGGGTAAAAAATTAAATTAAATTCCTTAGGAAAAGCAGATATAAAAAATTGCAAGATTCTGAAAATCTAAATATGAAACTGTTTATTGCTTGCTAAAAATTCCTTATAAGGTAGTTCACGAATACTCAATGGCAGTTCGTTATAAATCTTAGCTGCCATAAACTTAGATGATCGTTTTCCATATTCTGTTCTAAAAGATGGTACCCTGATCATGTTGTTTTTATTCCGTGCGTTGATGTTGTGATTAATTTTTGTAAAGTAACCCTGAAAGTTTTCACATACATTCTCTTCTAGACAATTTCGGACAAATTTGTAGGCTGCTTTCTTTCGGGACCCCAAAATAGTCTGCAATTTAGTTTCCCTTTTAGGTCTTATGATATCTCTTGCCCGACGATCAAAAGACTTGTACTTATTAATCTGGGTCGCCGTATACTGAGAACATGGAATGTGTGAACTATGTATGAAGGAGGAAAGAGTGCAAATGTGGCCATGGAAATGTAAAACTAAGATTTAAAGATATGATTTGGAGATATCCGAATGGGCGACTTCAAAGCAAAGATCGGAAAGGACAACTTAGAATACATAACAACTATGTGAAGATCTGGACTAAGTAACATGAACCAAAACGGGCAGCTGTTGGAAGACGTTTGTGCATAAAACATATGTTCATTGGCGGGTCCATTTCTCCACGCAGGGATGTTCACAAAATAGCCTGACTGTCACCTGACAGGAATATGGAGAGCCAAATTGATCACATCTGTATTGAGGCCAGGTTCACAAGGTCTCTAGTTGATGTCCGAAAGAAGGGAGGAGCACATGTAACATCATACCACTATCTAGTAGTTGGCAAACGTCCGCTAAAGCTTAAGGGAGGCAAACTACTTCAAAGGTGTCAAGTAAGATGTAGAGAAGCTATAGGACCAAAAATGTATAGAACAATACCCGTTGAGGCTGAGAAACAGGGCTGAGGTTCTATTGGAGCTTGCCACTGAGGAGACAATAGAGAAACGGAGAAGGTTGAGAAAGTCTGGAAAGAAAGATATCGGGAGGAACTGGGAGAAAGGAAGAAGGAGCACAAATTGTCGATATCACAGGCAACCCTGGACAAAATGAAGCAGAAAAAGATGAAGGATTTACTGACCAATACTAGAACAAGAACTTCCAGGACACGTTTTCAATAGGGGTACCAGGAGAAACACCAGGAAGTCAAGCAATGGGTCAGAAAAGACAAAAGGGTCTTCCCTAGCAGAGATGACACCAGGACAAAGAAATATTAAGGAGCTATACAACATCACCAGAATCCTGGCGGGTATAACTAGGCCCTAAGAGAAACCAATAAAAGACAAGAAAGTTGTTACCATAACAACTTTAAAGGGGCAGACAAAAAGGTAGACAGATCACTTTAGTAAGCTTTTTAACAGACAAACCCCAGCAGAGAGAGCAGCAATTCCCTTTGAAGACGAGCTACTGTCTTTATCACTGGGCAGTCCAAATAGGGCATACATTAGGATGCTCGTCATGTCGCTAAAGAACAATAAGTAACCTGGTAACCTCATAAAATTCAACCAGAGACCAGACTAACGATGATCTGTGAGAAAGCACAGGCCAGCTTGCTCCCTCACTACAGATCAGGAAAAGGAAATGGACCTTGATTGGGCACACCCTGCCAAAAGACGAGGGTAACATTACTCGACAAGCCTTGCGATGGACCCTTCAAGCCAAGAGGAAGAGAATAAGGCCCCGTCTCACCTTGCTAAGAAGCCTAGAACAGAAGATGAGGGAGAGCAAGCAAAGTTGGTGAACATCGTGTGAGGCGTCCAGGACAGACAGAAATGAAAAGGGACTTTGAGTGCCCTATGTTGCATGTTGGAGAGTAAAAGCTTAAAAATGACGCTAGCGATGATTTATAAATATATGATGTAGAAACAAAATTATTAATTTCAGTACTTCTTCCAAAGGTAGTGCTCATTTTTCAAACTAGATTGGTACAAGTTCCTTTTCTCACATGGGCAATGTTGTTTTAGAGAGTATACTCACAGGAAATCAGAAATCAAATTTTACAGATTTTATGTTTTCAATGAAGTAAAGCACAAAATAGCAAACACGAAAAACAATGAAAAGTTACTTTGGTGCAAAATAATTTCGTTAGAGAGATTGAAAGTGTCATGGTGATGCTCTGAAATAATTAAATGGCTGTACCATTCTCATTTTCAAAACGAGGTAAACTTTTGGACTAAATAAATGTAAGATGAAGCTGACGTCTAAAAGACATTTTAGTGAAGCTAATGTACATCTTTAATTATTTATGGAGCCTTCCATCCATTCTTTCTCTCTCCTTCCTACTCAGACAATACTAAGATAAAATCCTGCTGACTCAACGCCCTTGAAACGTAACTTATGCATTTCGTCATTACGCTGGGTCTTTTTATCATCTATATATTATTTGCTGATGATACAAAGGAAATAGTTGATTTCAATTAAGCTAAAATGATTAATTTTTAAAACTCAAAGCTACAAAAGAAAACAAAAAACTTTAGTTTAACGTTTGTGAGGCGAATCTAATTTCATAGCAACTAAACATTTATTTATAACCTGAATAAGAATAATGGAAACATAGCAGCTTCCAAGGTGTGTCGGGGGACACAATGTCTAGCAAATAAAAAATGTCAGTTACATAGAACATTCTAAGTGAAGTAAACCTGCTTCGCTGCATCACAACCGTAAATTTATATTAAAAAGCACATGATCAATTATTGGGGGGGGGGCTTCATAGTATTATCTTCCTTGTAATTTTGACAGCCAATTGTTTTGCATTTCAAAGCTTACGATGTTTATGAGCATGTGCCACAGGCTCCTTTTTGTTGGGATTTATAAAAGAGTTTTGGGAGACATTTTGCTACTTTCGGCAATTTTCGTGGGCAATTCTTCCCACGATCAAGATGATGGCAGTTATATAGGTAATTGATATTTTTAGCAAAAATAAATCAATATGTCGTTAATTGGTTTCAGCAAAAGAAAATGTTGATAGGTTCATCTAAAAAAATTATAAATGTCATGAAAACGCTGTTGCAAATACCACCAAAAATCAGAAACAGAAAAATGCACCACAAATAGCACTCGCCCAATCAAAATAGTCGGAAATCAAATATGTTTTTACACATACAAAGACCATTAACCAATTAGAATACGTTCCTTAAGACTTTGTCAGATCAAGGTTTTTAAACAGGTGTCCATTGCGAAAATCAATTGACATCTGTAAAAAATAATTAGAAGCCCCCGAAAGATTGTTGTAAAACATTATCAGGAAAGGTTTCGGCGCAAAAATACACCAACATGGAAAACGAACAAAGACAACAAGATCGATCCTGCGACAATGTTTTAGGACAACTTGCAGCAGAGATAAAGGATAGAGATACAGAATAAGATATAGATTAGCCCTTGAAATCGCAATCCATATCCAACTTTGGTCAGATTTAATACATTTAGTGTGAGTAAATATATATGATAAGCAGTATATGTGGATGATCATCTATTGCAAAAACTGGAGCTTTTTGATAAGATAAATCCTTCAGATATACAGGTGAAATGCAGATGACAAAATGTGATGAGATAGTTAAACAGGATTTAAGAAGTATAATGCGAGAAGTAATTAATGTCACAGCGTTTGTTGGTGATGTATATTTCTGCAAATTACAAAAGTAAAAAGGATTGTTTAATTACTTGTCATTTCTATTATGAAAGTACAGGAAACTAATGAATGAGGAGATTTACCTGTAAATGGTGGTGATATTTTGTTCTGCACGCGACCCTGCTAACAAGCAAGTAACAAGAGTAATGTTGTCAGTATGTACACACCAAGCCATAATTAAATATATCACTTTAAAAAGCACATTTAGTCTTGCTCCAGTCCCTTTGAGTAGAATACCTAACATCCTTAGGGATCAGATCTGTAGTGTTGCAGGAGTAATCAGCAGGTAATATCCCTGGTTGATGGTTCCGATGAATGTGGTGAGGGGGAGGGGGATGTCAAAATTCTTATTGTGCATATTGTCTTTCTTCGTGGGTAATTCCACTTGAAATGCTGTGTGTAGCTGTCACCAGTATTTGAATTTTAAGCATATATCCTTTTTGATTAAATTCTAAATACCTGTGATAAAAAAACTAGCTACTTACTGTAAGATTGACAGAACAACAGAAAAATGATACAAATAAGAAAAATAATTGGCCGGTGATTGTCCTAACGTATTTCTGAAGTCCGGTCAATTCTGCCCTTATATCCTATTGGGTTACTTTCTTTAATTGGTAAGGATTTATTTGTTTAAAATTCCTTGTATTGTTCCATCCTGGTTCAAGGATCGCAAGTTACCCAGTGAAAAGATCAGTGATAGCCGTTATGTAAGTTCAACAGACTCATTGTTCCACCAAATATGTTCACAAAATTTGTTTTTACCTCTTACTGTTACTTGATTTTATTCGAGGGGGTGTCGATTAACATTTAGTGCAGCTGCACTGTAACCAAGAGGTTCCAGGTTCGATTCCTCAAGTGAACCAAAAGAAATTTTAAGGTTTCGAAAAAAGGATATTGGTTGCCGTCAGAAAGGGCATCCCACCAAGAAATTCCCCACTGTCACAACAAAATCCGCATGTATGGGTTATCGTCTGGGCCAAGTTGCTGGAGAAACTGGCATTAAAAGTTAAAAAGGCAACTACTTGATTGCATTCTATTTTATTGGAATCTATTCAAAAGTCTAGATGGATTTAGACAATTTTACCACGATGTACTCAGTCAGGTCTTGTTATTGAGCGTCGTGAAGGCTATTGTCCGCATGCGGGTAAATATTAAAGAGAGATGTTCCTGTCCGTGTTTTCAGCTCTTGAGAGATAGGCAAATATTCTTTTGCTCTATTTCAAGCCTTCTGAGCCTTTGCAGCTTACACTGAAGGTAAATGGAAACGAAAAATTACCAGTAAAATAGAGGAAAGATTGGATCTACCACTTCTTTGACAGAACGCATGGATACCATGCAAGGTTTTATCAGCGATACATTTTCAATTTTGAAAATTAATGTTCGGCGCTGAAATAAACAGCGTCAAAGGCCTGTGAGTTCAAATCCAGACCTGGCATCTTAAACAGCTTTGAGTTAAAATAAACAATTAGATTCTGAAAAACAAAAAACCACATCAAATTAGAATAGAGTATTTGCGTCCTACTAGTATTTAAAGCCTGACTGGATCTTTGGTTAAACTAAAAGCCAGAAAGTGTGAACCCATCTTTCTCTTCCCTTTGAGAGAGAGAAAAGACGCAAAAATGGACGACCATTGGCCTAAGCTATCCGAAGCCCTTGTCAGAAAACGTAAAAAAGGAAGTAAAATTCGTTTCTGGCGTGGAAAAGTGCTTGAAACTTGCTTTGTTTGGTAACACTAACGTTAAACAGGACTCAAGTAAACCACACGAAGAAGTGTAAAATAATTGGTACATCTTACCAAGAACCATTGGTTACATAGCATTTTGTGTAGCATTTGAATGTACATAATGAAAAGACGATGAAAGGAGCACTTCTGATAAGCCAGGGGTATTTCTTGGCAAACTTCACAGCAGCTTTGGATCATGTGTTGTCTAAACATTTGGATTCAGTCACTATTTTCAAAGTGACATCTGGATTAGTTCAATATGAACAGATGTTGGCGTAGTGTCATTGTTCCCCGCCTGAAACTGGATCGAAGTAGTTTGTACTTGAGACAGGATTTGTGATGATTTTTTTTAATGCATTTTTGATAAATACTTGATGTAAAATAGATTTTAAAAAATATGGAATATTTAACTTTTCATTCAGAAAGTGTGCTGTTTTTTATCAGCGTCATCACCAATATCTCAAGAACTCCATAAATCTTGAGATATATACATCTTTTTACCTCGTGTCGCATGACTTTCCATGAGACTTGATATGACATTGTCGACACTTGATAAAGAACACCTGCAAGCTGTTGAGCAGCTGTATCTCATGAATATTCAGAGGTTACACCTGGAATTCCCAATTGCTCTTTCATGCAACTAACCAATTTTTAAAAATTGATGTCAGGAAAAGTCTCTGGCATGGTAAATTGGATCATAACCTACAAAGCGTCAATATTTTTAAACACCACAAAGGCTTAAAGAAAAGCTTTTACATTTATGTGCAAGAAACATTTTTTCTTAAGTTACGTTAAATTGTTTTGATATTATCTTCATCTAATTCTTCTTTAAAATAGCATGCCAAAGAATGCTTGTTAACAGTAGTATAATTGCCCATAAATACTGCAGGACGGTAAGGATTCAGCCCTCTATGGAGAGAAACCAGATGAATTGTACTGCATTAAACGAAAACCACCAGCACCTTCCTTTTTCCATTATGTGACAGCCTGAAGATCAGATATTAAATATTCTCTACCTTTGACTTCTTCCAGCTGAGTTTTCTTGTGGTCAATGCCACAGTACAAAGTATCCCCACAGTACAAACCATCTGAATAGATGATAATGAACTAAAGCAAATTTCCAGGAGAATCCTTGATGCAAAGAAGGCAAAATGTTGGATCACATTTGCTCCAACATACAATGTTCACACCACCGGCCGCTGAAGAAGTGCAGAGAAGTTCAAGACACGTGATAGTGATCATAAACTCGCATGACTTTCCGGATAGAATAAAAGTTTCGGGTAGTTTATGTAAGAACATTGAACTATACCCAACTTTGTAATTTTTGTTTATATAATATTTGATTTAACTGATTCAGTACAGAATCATTCAATACTGCTTATGTTGTATTGAAATCAGCTAATGGGGTTTTGGACAATATGGATCAGCTAAATAGTATCGAAGGAAGACAATTTGGTATTTTAATATACAGTATCACATAATCAAGAAGTGAGCGAGTTTAGGAAAGTTTATAGGCTTTATATTTGTCGAACCAAATATGCGACAAAGGTGAAGGTACTGCCGGGATCGACCATCCTAACCCTACATACTGCATAAGAATATCTGCTTGTGTTACTACAACCACTTTTTGGACTGATTTTGACAACAACTGGACGATTTTCTCCATTCAACACAGTTTATTAACGTTATTTCCTTTCTGTCGAACTGTTTCAAGAGCCGTTCGGACAATTAATGATATCTGCTGATGATCGGTTTGTGTTTCAAAAGTTCTATTTACATAACGGTTTTATGAATGAGTGAAGATTCAATTCATGTGACACATGAATTAAATTTGGTGGACGAATTGATTAAACCTGTTTTAATCTTCTCTGATCTGGTGATAGGTGAAGTCATGACGTCAAGCATTCCAAAAACTGATGTCCTGAAATCTTTGTCACAGGAAAGTTAAGAAGAAGGAATTGAGAGAAGACGAAAAGGGATGTTCACCAGCGACTTGGGGATTTGTTTGAACTGACCAAGAAAGTCGAAAATTAGTTAATTCAAGATAACGGATGGAGCAACCAATAAACTTACATGTGAATAAAAAAGCAACATACTGACAAGAATAAGCTGCAATAATTGGATGTGCCAAAACGAGAGAAATCAGCCGTCAAATCACCACCCTGAAGGTGTTATTGGAAAAGTTTTGTCGTACTAAAACTGATGTTCTCACCACGAAAATGTGATGCCCGATGAAGACCTCGATGCTTGTTTGTTGAAAGGTTAATACTGTAATCAAACATGTAGAGGCGTGTTTGGATCAGCTCAATGACATATTGGTGGAAATGCACACCGTGGAGCTAGAAAACATGCCCAGGGAAGACGTCAAAGAGGGAAAGGTTCGATTGGAGGTCAGAGCAAAAACTATTCTTTTTGGAGCCGTATCATTAGGAGCCGACGATGGGACAAATAGAATGGTCAAAACTGACTATTACAAAGTCTAGAAGGACGCGCCTGGATTGGCATTAATTCTGGGGTTAGTTTTAGGAATAAATCGAAAGCTCAACTTTAAGCTGGGTAAAGAGAACACAAACTGCGTTAGTGGACACTCAGCAATTCAAGGTTGGAAAGCTAATGTTAAACTTCCAACAAAACCCAAGTTTGCTTGCAAAAAATCTCATCCACACGCCACCACAAGGCGTGTTTATCTACAAGTTGATTCGAAACTACGATCTGAAATTTTTTCATGGGAGAATGGCTTATACTATGACCGGGATGTCACAAAACGTTGGATACCGAGCCTTCATCAACTCACAAAAATGGCTATCAAACACTCTCATGAATGTACACGTCTCAGAGCTTTCATCATTCCTACTCCACCTGTTGTTAACTTGCCTACAGTAGAAGGACTGAATTATTCATTATTATGAATTTTTTGGAAGATTAAGGAAAAGGAAGGGAAAACCTTCATACTGCATTGAAATTGGAGTTCAAGTCGTGCTGTATATTTTTGACTTACTTCCAAACCAGGACTTAGAAGATCTGCTGACGAGTCTGAAGAAGTTCAATGATCGACCGCAAAAAATTTACTTAGATAACTTCTGTAAGAATGACATGGCTGGGCAAGATAGTTCCAGTGTCTCTATGCACTGAAACTATNCTCCACCTGTTGTTAACTTGCCTACAGATCCAACCAAAAGTAAAGGAGTCGTCCAAGTAGAAGGACTGAATTATTCATTATTATGAATTTTTTGGAAGATTAAGGAAAAGGAAGGGAAAACCTTCATACTGCATTGAAATTGGAGTTCAAGTCGTGCTGTATATTTTGACTTACTTCCAAAGCAGGACTTAGAAGATCTGCTGACGAGTCTGAAGAAGTTCAATGATCGACCGCAAAAAATTTACTTAGATAACTTCTGTAAGAATGACATGGCTGGGCAAGATAGTTCCAGTGTCTCTATGCACTGAAACTATCTTGCAATTCGATACCAGTCACCAGTCGAAGTGACCAAGCGACGACAGGCCCAATAAAACCAAATGCTCGTGAGCTCAGATCGCGAGGAAATGCAGTGACAGATGTCCTTGTGAGAGACCAGTTAAAAAAATAGAACAGTAACCACTTTGTTGAGACGTAAATGTCATTTACGTCTGAACAAGGTGGTTACTGTTTCTAGTTCCAGTGTTGAATTGCCACCTTTCAACTTCACTGCTCGTACGACTATGTTATGATTAGGAAGGAGTTGGATAATAACGATTTCAGTCTTTCAACGGCTGTTATTCTTCTCGTACCCCTTGATGATGACGACATTCCCAGTTTTCAAGTTTAATTCCTTTCTGCTGTGCAGCTGGTTTTGTCATTGGTGAAGAGACTGTGGACACTCTTACGTTCATTGGCTCAATACTTGGTCAATACATGCTTGTGACTTTTTCGTCTGTTTTCTCAAGTCGGTATCCTCTACATGATTCACACTCTCGTTGCGTTTAAATACAAAATCTGTATCGCTGAACTTCATGAGCGGATTCGTTGTGAGTAATGGATCATGGTTGCAATCTTACAAAGACGTAAGAGGAGTGTTGTTCAGAGTGATTTCCATGTCAAAACGAAAGGAATCGAGTTGCTTTCATTATAAAGTCAAACGCACAATAGTCTTGCGCAATAATTGTCTGACCTGTCTCATGATGCACTCAAAATGTCCACGGGGTTCTGTGTATAATAACTCGCCACTTAACCTCTTGTTTCCCAAAAGGTCAAGTAGTTCTTTTTTTTTATTACTACATTTACTACCTTCGGTACCAAATAGAGAAGATAATAAGGTTTTTATTTTGCATTTTTTTCAAAAGGGAGATGAATAGGTGTAACTATATCCGATATAAGAGAGATACATGTGACTGATCCCAGTGCAAAAGATCCCCGCGCAAAAGATCCTGCGCAATATAAATAGAGCAGTCATTGTCGCAACACTTGACCAGCGGGAACAATTAAAAGAAGAAAAATCTTTCAAGAATTTATCTTTCGAGATCGAACCTTCATTAAGGTATAAATTAATCAATTGTTTTTTTAAATCTAGATGGCTTTAAATATTAAAATAGCAATAAATAGAATCTTAGCCGTTTAGAAACATCAAAAATTCGATTATATATATATAATATATATATATAGTTCTTAGTTCTTAGTATAGTACTTAGTTCAGAACTGTCAGTTTCATATTTTGAAAACATGAAACTGATAGTTCTAAACTATGTTTTGTTGATTTTTTTGTCGTTCACTGTATGATAGCTCTAATATTCTTATATGATTGAGCACTGTCGATAGCTAATAAATACTTCGATACTGGTATATATATAAATACATATATTGTTGTTTGTCAAATTCAGTGAATCTTGCTTAAATCATACATTAACTTTTAAATCTCCTTAAAGCAAATAAATCTGCTAAATGGACAACATCAAAGGAGTTCAAAAAAAGATTAGATGCTTTGATCTTTCCTGCTTTCCTTTGTGATTATCCAACTAATATGTATTAGGAACAAGAATTTAGAATTTTCATCCAACAAATCTTGTTGTATGTTGTCACTCATTTCACCTATTAAAACAAAAAACAGAATCAACAGTCAAATTTGACTCAAATTCGACTATGGAGTGTTGGTTTAAGAAAAGAAATCCCTTGTATTGACCCTTATAAATACTAGGCTTAAATTTATATTCACAGCTGTGAAGAAAAACTGTAAATAATGCTGTTTTTCCTAAAGATACTGCAACTGGTACAAATATGATTATACCGATTCCATCTGTTTAGGTTAAATTGGTTTCGTTACAGAGTCAGAACCTAAAAGTTTTCTAATTGGATAGTATCAAAATGCCTGATCTTCAGCAGGAAAATGAGTTTAAAAGAACAACTTTTGAGATTGCAGCTCTTGTAATTGCTCCCAAAAATAATCAAGGACAGGAAAACAGATTTTGGAATGAAGGAACTTAGCTGTTAGAATGTGGAATATTACCATATGGAGTGTTTAATTTGGGGGTACAAATATAGGAATGTGAAATTTGTTAACTGTAAACTCTGAAGCGTTGACACGAGAGGACGTCTGATAAAACTGTTATCAATATCAGTACAGCTGGCTAGTAAATCAGAGATGCGAAAATTCCATGAAAAGAAGTGTCTAGTTCAGATATGAAATCACTCCTCCGTATATCGGCTAGCACCAAGTGTAGATCCCTTACCGCTACTTGTTCTAGCCTTGAGATTTTGGCTCTTGCTTGTAGGAATGGATGGTCTACCATGCTTGGACACCTATTCTCCGCCAACAAAAAGAGAGTGCCTTTCAGTGGAGGACCTTTGGAAAGCACGTAGTATGTATTGTCTGCTTTCTATCAATCGTAACTTTTTCTGCCCCTCTGTCAGAGTAGGTTTCTGGGGAAGGCAATATAGTCCAGCTGTCTAGCAGAGAAACAATCATCCAAAGGCCCTGTTTCAAAATGAAGCTATTTTACAAATTAATATCCTTCATTGCGTCACTTTTTTACAAGAGTTCTTTCGTCAGAACGTATCTTCAAATTTGTTCATGTAGGGTTCAGACTATACTTCCCTGTCCAAGTTAGCAACATATATATATATATATATATATATATATATATATATATATATATATGCATATGAGCTAAAAGTATGAATGTTCAACTATAAAAAAAAAAGTCATATTATAATGTAAAGTTTGTAAATCGCAGCCACTGTCGAAGCTCTTCGTTCACAGTTTGCANTTTCTGCCCCTCTGTCAGAGTAGGTTTCTGGGGAAGGCAATATAGTCCAGCTGTCTAGCAGGGAAACAATCATCCAAAGGCCCTGTTTCAAAATGAAGCTATTTTACAAATTAATATCCTTCATTGCGTCACTTTTTTACAAGAGTTCTTTCGTCAGAACGTATCTTCAAATTTGTTCATGTAGGGTTCAGACTATACTTCCCTGTCCAAGTTAGCAACATATATATATATATATATATATATATATATATATATATATATATATGCATATGAGCTAAAAAGTATGAATGTTCAACTATAAAAAAAAAAGTCATATTATAATGTAAAGTTTGTAAATTGCAGCCACTGTCGAAGCTCTTCGTTCACAGTTTGCACGTCCCCTTGAAGGCCGATGGCTCTGCAGTGTAGCACGTGCTCTGGTGTTTGCCTTTCCCAACATAAGCACTGGTTGGTCTGTGCTAGCCCGATTCTGTACATGAAGTCTGCGTACCTTCCGTGACCTGACCTCAGTAAATAGGAAATAACAAACAGGAAAATATGGCACATAGGGACCATTATTCAGAGATATTCACAAGCACCTTATTTTATTGTCAAGGACCAAAACACTTTTTATCTTAATGGATACATTGCTAATATTTAACTACCCAATAATTATTATGCACACTAATATCCGTGTTAACATAATAAGACATAATTTAAAACCACACATTCTAAAGTGGTATATTTTGGAGAAAAAAAGTTGTTTTGAACCCAAACTTGTAATTCATTGTCAGTGCAACGTGATAGTAAGAAAACTACTTTTAATACCTGTTACAGGTTAAATATTTATATTTAAAGTAGATAGCTTAAAAAATAAGTAAGTTTTGAAAGCAAGTGGTGAGAGTGGCTACAATACAACACCACTGAAGTCAGAACTTTCTTAGGCTCCAAATTTGCTTTCATGCTCCACACACCCCACATTTTTGTGTTTATTGTCCAGGTTATGTACCACTGACTGGAATGATCATTGCACACTTGTAAAACGAATAAACCGGATATCAAGATAAAAGTCAACGTTTCACCAAGAACTGACTCTACGTGAACTTAAAACTGTTTAAAGTGAAAATAAGTAGAAGTAAAACTGAAATGGCAAACCTGGATATTTTTCACGCCTTCGAGATTCGACGGATATATATACATATATCGCTTGGATTGCAGAAATTTTATCCTTCCTAGTACCGACTTTCTCTTCAGCTTTTAAAATTCTTCTCTATTAGATACTTCTCCCATCGTCAGAGCCTGACTATGGGAGAGGTATCCATCGAAACTAAGCTCAGAAAACGCTTACGACTCATGACATGATAAAACTCTTTCATCCATGGCTTCCTCGGATTCCATAAAGTTCAGCATCGTCAAGCTTATAAGAAAAACATTTGGAGATGATTTTATTCATTCTTACCAACGTCTGGAAAGAACAAAGATCAAGATTACTGAATTTGCCAATCACTTAAGGCTCTCCTTTAGATGCCTTCACGATCACGTAATTCCAAAGGACCTGCGTCTTCGCTAAGAAAGCCTGGCGTTGTACCCCTCAAAATGTAGCTTAAAAGAAGCTTACGACTCGTGACATGATAAAGCTCTTATATCTATGGCTTCCTCTGAGTCCATAAAGTTTAGAATTTTCAAGATTATCAATCCTCCTTCAGTTTAATTTTTAGTTCTGATTCTAACTCATGTCTTCTATTTTTGTTTTACATTTCTATGGCGATGAACAAATACACCAAAGAGATAAAAATTCAATCTCTAAGATATAACAATTACAAATTTTCAATGACGTCATTGTTAAGCTTCCCTTTTTAAATAATAATAAAGAAGAACTCCGTTTTATTTCAGTGAAGAATGTAATGCGCTTTCCACAAAGCTCATTTAAAACTACAGAGATGATCCTGATTTAATCACAGTCAATTTTCCCTGTTTTAGATTCTTATGAATAGATAGAAGACAATTTATGGAATGAGGTGGTCGTAACTCAGTGGATTCATATCCTTTTGCTTTGGTGTGAGACAAGTAGACAAAGCATGTTTCACTAGAGTCAGTTGCTGTTCAATAGAGAGCGTTAATTCCTCCAAAATATTGCGCTGAAGGTTACCAGGCTAGTGAGAGTTCTTTGTTTTTTGTTTAACCAACGACTTCCCTGATGTTCAAGAAAGTTGGCAGGAATTTTTAAACTGCTACTTCAGTTTAAAATTTGGTAGTAACATTTTGCAATAACAATTTGGTTGTATTTGTTATTTTGTACATACTATTTCGAGATGACAAATTTTCAAAACTGTTCCTGCGGTTAAGACCTAATAAACAATAAAACTGGGGGTGGGGCGCTGCATTTACTAGATTTACCTGCATAAAAAAGCTACCATTACTTTAAAACTTTTCGATTTTTCATTTCAGCCTCAAGCTGCTAAGTAAAACCATGATATCGGCCTCAAAGTCGCTAACGAATTGTTAAGAAGTTGCTTATAGTTAATAGACAGCTACCTAGCCTTTTCTTTTTTTCGTTTATTTGTATAACGATTCAATGTCACAAAGAAAGTATAGACGAATGAAAAGTAGCGTATATTTGTAAGAAATATAAGTCATTCTTAAACCTGAAACTAGATACCAGTTTTGGTTCATGACAGTTTTGAAAACTCAGTGTTAAAATCAAATTTCGACCTTGGGTTTCAGCAATTCGGTTGCTTTTGAAACATCTTGTACCCAAGTAACCACCTGTGTAACAAATACATAACAATATTATAAAACTAAATGTAACTACAATAAAATAAGTATAAATGCAATATATTACATACAAATATATTAAAAGTATGTATAAACACAAAAAAATATAATAAAATGCATCTGAAGGTAATTAAAATTTCAAATTTAGTTAATAAAAATACCATAAAATATTTATGAATATAATAAAACTAAATACAACGACAATAAAATACAATAAAATACAAATGAAAAGAATTAAAATTTCAATTTTGTTAATGTAAATACCATAAAATACTTATGAATATAATAAAACTAACTATATTTACAATAAATTACATACAAAGCTAATAACAAAAGACAGACGCAATAAATATATATATATATGATGAAATACAAGAAAATACATTTCAAATACAAATTAATACAACAAGAATATTAAGAAATAAACTAAAAATAGCGATAAATTTACTAAAAAAATGTAAAGGAAATTTTTCAGCTGAGAAATTTTGAGATCTTACACAAAAATTTCAAGCAATTTTTAAAACCTTTTCTTTAATCTTTATTATTTTTTATTCCATTTGCTGGTGGATCGTAAAACAAAAATTTCTTTTGTATCCGGGAAAATACATTGGTGAAATTCAAGCACAACAAAGTCTGTTTCTAAAGAGATAATAACAACGGTTCCAAAAAGAAGAGAAGAGAGATAGTCTGATGCAATCAGATAGATATCCTTGTCATTTACAAGCCTTTCTTTATTTCCCGTTACTGATAACCATGCTCGAGAAATGAAATACTTTTTAGGCTATTTTAGCTCTCACTTCTTAGTTTTTCTCTGCATTGTTAGAAGGGAGCGTGGGGGGGTATATTGGATGGGCCGTGTCTATGACGGCTTTTACAAAAGGTTCCACATGGGCCCCTCCTAAAAACCATCTGATAATCAGAATTATAATCTAAAACTTATCTCTTGAGTTAACCCTTCCTTTTATTTTCTGTCTTTCTTCACAGTTCCATACAGATGATGGCTTCATGGCTTCTTCAGTTCTTAACCATGGAAAAAAGATCTTTTAAGGTGCACACAGACAGTGGTATTTGTGGGATGGCATTTCCTAAGCATTTTTCATTTGTCTTGTTTACTGGTTTCGTGCACCGATCAGAAGTGCAATAAGTGAACTGGTTTATTCATGTTGTGAAACTTCACGTGAACTCAGTAGGATTTCACCAGGAGCAAGAAATAATTATCTGTCAAGGATCACTTCCTTCTAAAATACTACCTCTTTTCTGTTCTCAAAAAAGCTTTAAGATTAATCGACGTGTTCTGCTTAACATTTCATTTCTTTGAAAATACTTTTTTTTTCTATTTGCTTCCTGTTTCTCAAGCTTTAATGCAACAAAGAAAAAGTTTATCAAATTCGTTTGTGTTCTGGTTTTAAAAAGGACTCAGAATGGAGCTGTGATCAGTTTCGTTTGGCAAATTTCTGAATGAGTAGGCTTTTGGGAAGTATTATTTGTAAAAGGCTCAGTAGGAATAACGCATTGGTAACAGAAAGTAGATTTTCCTTTTTTATATAGTTAAGGTAATGTGAGTATCGAGACGTTTATTTTTAAATCAAACTTTAATCAAATGTTATGAGAGTAAAAAAGGATGCCCTTTATTCCTTGTCCCAAATTGTGATTTGTGCAGTAATGCAATTAACAGGAGATTAAGTATTAGTATGATTCCATTTTTACTTTCATCACACACTCACGAAATGAATCCGACATTTTTAGCCATATTTGATGCAGCAGATACTGTCTTTTGAAAGGAAAATTCCAGATAACTTTGGCAGTTCACAAATAAGACTACAATCACAGCCTGTACAAAAAAACAAAATTCCTTTGTAAGAAGGTAGAATGATGAGCAAGGAAAAGAATAATTTTGAGAAGTTGCACAAGAATGAATCTTTCAGGAAAAAACCAACTGGGGACACACCGTCAGATGTAGACATATGGCGATAGATATGGATATAAATGAAGAGGTGCAAGCAGATATGGACAGCGATAGACAGATGCAGACAGACAGAGGCGGATTGCCACCGGTTAGATACAGCATGTAGTTACTGGCCCTGTGGAAATTTTTGACAGTTGCAAGCATAAATTTTAAACAATCAGAACTTGCGTAGATATAAAGTTCCTTTCCGAGAAAATAATGAAGATAAATTATTTGAACAAAGCTTTAATAAACCCGTTAGAAAGTAATGAACAGGTGTGGGACAGTACCGGAGGACAAACAGAGTGACATCCGATACTGGACGAGAACACATTTTGTTTCATGGCCTGTCAGGAAATGAGGGGAGCTGGAATGCTGAGGAGATCTGTTGTGAAAAGATCGGGGGCGTACAAACAAAGCTGTGCTGGAAGTAGTCACCCGATACAAAAGAAAGGATAACTACCCAGAAAGGTCAGGCTAGACAATGACCAGGGGCATCCTCATCTGATGGGGGGAAAAATCGATGCTGCACATGAAGGAGTCCTTGAACAAAACTTTAGATTTCTGGACATCTTTTGACACAGTCGTAGACGGAAGTGGGACAAGGGGTTTTAGCATCGATTGCCGGAAGACTTTTTGCATGGCTGTGAGCAAAACGAATATAAATTGGAGCTGTAAAATAACAATAGATGGTGAAGATATTAAGCTGGTGAATAAATTTAATTATCTTGGTAGTATGATTACATCAGACGAAATATGTTTCGTGGAAATACGGAAACGAATTGCCACAGCAAAAGAGGTATCCCAGCGAATGCTCAACATACTAGAAAGCGAATAGCCTATCCTTGGATATCAGGCTCAGAGTCCTCAATGGTGACGTAATCCAATGCTTACCTATAGGAGTGAAAGCTGGACTATCACATCGACCCTAATGAGGAAGCTGAAAGTAGCAGAGATGTGGTTTCCCACCGAATACCTAGATTTCTTGGACAAAGCATATTACCAGCGAAGATGTTGTGGGGAGAGAAGGATGCAAGAGAAACCTGTTGTCAACTATCCGAAAAAGACAGTTGTCTCCTGGGGGACAAAATGAGGAAAGAGTTAGAAGATTTGACACTGACAAGAAAGATTGATGGGAAACGAAGCTAACCACATACATGGGAAGCATAGCAGCATAGCATAGAGCGAGCTTGAGCTACTGAGGGCAGCCAAAGACAAGAATCTATATAGAGGCATGATCACCAACACTCCGCTAGGACATGGCACGTGAGGAGAAGGGTTTGATGCCCTGAACATTGTGACAGGGAATAGATGGATAAATGATGGACATTTATGAAAACACATTAATAGACATTATAATGGAAAATGGCTAATACTTGAGAAAATAAATAGTCATATTATTTCTTATTCTGACCAAAATAGTCCTATTGTTTCTTGCCTTTGGACTGTGGGAAATGGGGAGATTTATTGGGCTCATGAGGATTTTGGTCAAGATAAGGTAAAGACTATTTTTGTTAGACCCACGAGGATATGGATAAGAATGAGATGCGAAAATCATTTCTTTTAAAGCCATTTGCACAGACTGTGTATCTCTCCTCGTCATCATTAGTTTTACTTTTAAATATTTTTATTGTGATATTAACAAAAAAATAGCCACAGTGAAGGACAAAACAAGGCAAGAACACTAAACAAATCAAAGCAACAGAAAAATTAATTTCGTAACAAAAGAATAATCGGTACAGCAACCAAAGAAAAGAAGCAATAGTTATTGCCTGTGCACTCTGCATTCCCAAGATAAAAGAAAAAACAGGAATAAGATAATACAAAAGCAAAGTTACCATAATTATCCGGGAATGTCTGTCACAACTACAGTGGCGTCGAAGACGCACATTCCCTGGTTGGTTTTTCATTAGTGAGGTAGAGCCTGCAGTTGTTATCCTACCACACGAGGTTTCCCAGGATTACTCCTGGATGCCACCTATACATAGCAGCAACGACGGCACTGAAAAGCATCAGCCACTCACAAGCAAGGCAGATCGGTTTGGAAACAAACCAGAAACAATAAACCTTTACTTATCACCGGGGGAGCACCACTTCCACAAAGATTCTCCAAATCGACGACGAACCAGATTCCAAGTCACATGAACGACGAGATCGATATCTCCATGGTACGGAAGAACAGCTTGTAAAACGAAGGCTATTCGTTACTAACCAGTCGGGAATGCCTGGCTGGGCAGCAGGTTGCCTTCTTAGGCACCCTTACAGATGTGTAAATTTTAAGTGCCATTTAATTAAAAGGGTTAATATAAGGTGTACATCACAAATTTACAAGTTACAATATCTATAAAATCCGATTGCCTATAAGGACAGAACAATTTATTCAATAGAAATGTCTATTTGACTAGACTCGTTGTTTATCAAGTTGAATGCTTGACATATGTGCATGGGAAAAATAATAAAAAATAATTTAAAGCCTTTATGCTGAAGATCGTCAGGGTTTTTTCTTGCCAACACTGGGTTGGATCAAAGTATCAGAAAGATAAAATAAAAACAGTATTTTGTCAAAAAGGAAGACCATGGGAAGATCTTATTTTTGGCTGCTACAAACTTAAATTTATAAAAAATTATCTTTAAGGTCCATTGGGATGCCATGATCGCCGTACATTCAAAATATGGATCAATAGAATCCGACACCATTGGACGAATACTTAAAATATATTGCTATTCAGGAATAAAAAAAATTTGTGCAAACTCATTAAAACAAGCTGCAAATTGTTTCAGCATCTGTTCCTAAACTTAAGACATCAAATGGCTTACAGTAATTGGTAGAGCCAAGTATGTCTCCTACTTAGGAGCCCTGCGGGCTATTCATATCCAGTCTTCATCTTCTTCTATTTAAAGACAGAAAAAATTCTTATATGGTCTTCAGTTGCTTTAGAAACTTTATGATAAAACGCGGTTGTCCGTCTTTAGGTCTCCCTTTGCTTGCGTTATTGATAAAAATCGCCTATGTGAATTGTTTTATTCAGCCTTTTTTACCAGATTAAAATCTTTTAGTTAAAATGAAGGTGGTTTTGATATAAACTTAAGGAAATATTAATCATATTGGTGTGACGTCTTAAAGCTGCCAATTTCCAATTTTCGGGAGAGGTTCAATTATATGTATTTTTAAAATCTTTCTAATTTTCCCCCAAATGTAGTGCTCACAAGGCTGGAAATCGAGTAAATTTGTGTATTCATAACGTCTTCAAAGAATACACGTAATGCATTATATAGATAGGGTCACTCGTGTGGGTGTAGACCTGAGGGACATGCTCAGCGTAGGTAAAGAATGGATGTGGAGTGAAAATGAATGAACACTAATAATGGATGTAGGAGTGATATGGATACTTAATATTAATGTGGTCGGTCGAAGAGCTGAGAGCCTGGGAGAAAACAGATTAAATTCCATCTGGTACGTCGTAGCCACTGTGGCGTGACATTTCAGAAATACATTAAAATACCGAGCGTCATGAGCTATGTATAATCACCTTAATGACAGAGACTTTCATTTTATTTCATTCATGTGGCACCGAGCATCATGGGATATCCATAATTCCCTTAATAATAAAGACTTTTTCATCTTGTTTCATTTATGTAGTATCAAATCCAATACTACTCTGAAATTTCACATCTGGTCATTTTTAAGTGAGAGGTGGTCCACAGAAAAAAATAAAAATCAAGAACTTTGTTAAAAACCTTGTTAGCTGTCCAGAGCTGTATAGTAAAGCAAAAGTGTATCATAATTAGAGATATCTTAAAACAAAGATTTATTCTGATTGTTTTCCCGAAAACCAAAAGAGAAGAAAAAAATAGAACATCGGATTAAGGTAGTGAAGCTCAAGAAAAAAAGGAGGTCTTGTGATTTTAACTTAACCAATAGTATTGGGTAGTCCATCATTAAGCTTAAAAAACCCCAACGTTGATGATAAAAGCTTCAAAAATGTATTTATAATCTGTAAATAACCTGCACTGTTTAGAATAACCCAGCTGTCTGTAAAGTGCTTAAATGGATGATGGCGTCAGTTGATAACAGAAAATTTATATACATGGCTAGGCTGGTCATGGATTTCCAGCAGGTTGCGTATTTGAGTTTTGGTTATGATGGTTACTGTCAAACAAAATATATGAGAAAAAAACGAAAGAAACACTTAATATTATTAGTTGGTCGATATGCTGTTGTATTGAATGTCCCATGATCAGGTACAACATCAACAACTTTTCCTCTCCATTCCTCACCAGGTTTCTTTTCTCAACACACTCATGATAAATACAAGATAGATCTTAAAATTCAATCTACATTTGAACTTTGGGCAGGATTATAATATAGGTAAGGATACATTTTTCGTGCCTTACCATTAATAAGTAGGTAACCCTCAAAAATGACAGAAAAAGAGAAAAATTAACGGAACCCTAATATATAATTAAATCGAAGGGATATAGACACAAGGTTTGTGGAGGAAATAGCAAAGTTATATTTATCAACTTCTATATATAATCCTAGATTCTCAGCTTTATTTTGAATCACTTCGTAATAACAAGAATATGTAAAAGCTGTGAAAAATGTCATGAAATTTAACGTGTATTAAAACAGCCTTTAAAAAAACCCAGAGAAATTCGGTCTTTAACCAAAATATCACAGCAATTTTTCTAAGTATCATCTACCCCTGCGTTTAAACTTTGATAGATATTGTTCTTTAAACATTGCGCAGATTTCCTAGAACTATAAAAGAGTACAATTTACTTCTTTTTTAATCGAGGAAATCGGAAATAATTATCAAGAATCATAATTAGGTCAATTATTTATTTGACAAGGTGGAAATGTTACTTGTAGCCTAGGTTGTCTTGTCGAATCTTGCGAAGCAATCTTGGCCAGATCAGCGTATTTAGATGCAGTAGGTAATACCTACCATACACTTTACTCCAAATCAATACCAAAAAAAAGATATTAAATGAAATAAAGAAGGGGACTTGTAAGCGGAATTCTCGCTTAAGCTTTACAATAAATAACAGAAGGTAATACACTGTATTTTATGGAACTGCCATACTCCAAAAACGATAGTTAATGTGGATGATACCCCCATCCCCCCAAAAAAACCTGCTAAAGAGAGATCTGAATATTGCAATGAATTTATTACAGTCAGATCTCAAACTAAGTATCAAGACAAAGCATAACGACTACAATGGACAGGAGCCACATTTGAGTATCTGAAAGAGAGTAACAAGTCATGCCTGCAAAAAGCCAATTCACTTTGCTAAGTGGAAAATTATCACCACTGGTTTACTTTGTTAAGATTAAAAATTATTTTTAAAAGAAGCCATGGTGTTTTATTATGTCAGAAGTACTCAGACATTTTTGTTAAAAGGCTAAAATCATTTTACCTTCTTAAGATAGTTTTAAGTAACAAGGGGAAACAAATTGAACAAAAAAAAAAAGAAAGGAAGGATTTATACGCCCTTGAAATACAAGTATTGAGAAACTGAGTTAAATTTAATTGATACGTTTGAGGTCTTAAATTAAAAATGAAAGAAATGAGAATGCAACAGTGTGTAGAAAAAGAGGTTTTCTGAAAAAACGATGTAACCTTAGTTGATATTGTAAGGAAACTACAAGCATGCCAAAGAGCTAGTGGATAGGAGTGTGGAAAAGTTAAGTTTTTACACTGGAAATATGGCAAAGTAATAGGGTTTCACTCATTGCTACTTAACAAAAGCAGATTAAAAATAATCGCAAAAACAAACGTCTGGTAAGATTGCCTTCTTTTGTATTAAGGTCAAGTCAAAATTCTCAATATACCTACTGTATGTTAATCTGACTCATGTTTTGCACGGAAATTTATAATATACTGGAATTCCTACATAAAAACTACCCCCCAAAAAAACAAACCTAGCTTAACCTGAAAAGGCAAACAACAGATAAAAAAATTTATTTTATCATGAATAGAAGGGAGATTTCACTTAACAGAAGTATACCCAGGATCGAGGCACCAGAAGGACAACGGTGTTTCTCTATCCTGAAAAGTAAAAGTAGCTCTGCTATGAGATTTTCATAAATATATTTTAAAATATTAAGTACTACTCTTGTTCCATAGACACGCCTAAATGAACCTCTTTTACAACTGAAAAAGATATCAAAGTTAAGAGTATGTGTGTACCGAGTTGATTTCGAACCATAAACCTACTATAGCTTTATTCTCCATCACCTAAGCTATCAGGGGCACTCACGTGATCCGAGCATTTTGAAACCATATCTTTCAGGTCTATAATATTTTCACATCCCAAAAATACTCAGTAAAATGATCATGTACAGAAATAAGCTGTTTCTTCAACTAAAAAGCAACGTCTGAACCTTGAAAGCTTTAACTTTGAAAAACAATCAAAGTGATAAAACTGTTTTGACTAATATCTGTATTTATTTTATTTTTCAGGATTTCTTTTTATTTTATCACTTTGTTGGGGTTTTTTGTTGGTTTTTTGTTATTGTTGTTTTCATATCATTTTCCCCCAGTAATTGAGGCCCAGATGATGCTAGTCAGAGGGACTTTGTTTTGGCAGTAAAGTGTTTCTTGGCCGGACGGATGCCCTTCCTGACAAGAACCAAGGGCTTTTCCTTTTGTTAAGATCCAAATTTTTTTCGCCCGCTCCCAGAATCGAACCCGAAAACTCTTGGTTACGGTGCAACTGCACTAAACATTAAGCCAAGGCTTGTGAAGATTTGGGTAAAGCGCATTGTTTAACAAAAACTTATGATAGATCGCAAAAACTCTCAACTTCAAACTTGTCAACATTTTATAGGGTATAGTACATTGTAAAAATATTTCATTGATAATGTATTATTTAATTCACTATTTTGAGAAGTGTCCTGGCAATCTTTAAATTAACACTAGATACATAGAGAAGAGTACTGTAGTGATTTATCTGGAGTTCACAACTTTATTTAGTGATGTATCATGGACTCTATCTAGTAACATAATTTTTTCATGATTAAGAACCGTGAGGATACCGTGGCTTAATAGTTAGTGCAACTACACCGTAATCATGAATTCCGGGTTCGATTACCCGAGCGGGCGACTTTGGAAATGCACTAAAGAAAAAGCCATTGGTTGGTGTCAGGAAGGGCATCCGCCCAAAAAATTCCTCACTGCCAAATCCAAGTCCTAAACCTAACCCCCAATACTGGGGGAAAATGACGTTAAAAAAGCCCGACAAGCTATAAAGACACTAAGTGTGTGGGTGAAGGAAGGACAGAAACTGAAAAAGGTTAAAGAAGTTGAGTATATGGGACTTTAAAGAAAAAACAGGAAACAAAGAATGGTAATTGAACAGATGAGGTAATTTTAGACTTAAAAGCATTCAAGTCATATGATAGAGACAAGCACTGAAAAGCCAAAGAGTTACACAATTTAATTTTTTTACGACTCATGACATGATAAAGCTCTTACATCTATGGCTTCCTCTGAGTCCATAAAGTTCAGAATTTTCAAGATCATTAGGGAAACAATTTAACTGTTTGAGAAAAGAAATTATATTTATAAAAAGGTTTATTGCAACAAGGAGCAACAAGCGCTTGAGGATGAAGATTTTGAGAGAATTAAGTCACACATGACCCAACAAACTCAACTGGTACCAGCCAGGGAAGGCCGTCAAAGTATTCCCCATCATAATACCACTAGAAAGGATTAAGACAAGCAACATTTTTTAGATGAGACAAAAGTTCACGAACAGCAGTAAGACTTGGAACCATTAGGTTACAAATATGTCTCTGACCTCAGTCGAAGGTTGAGATGGAGTCAGAGGTGCGTTGAATTGAAGCACATGGTCTTAGCTGGAGTGAGCCAATGAGAAAAAGCCCTAACAGTTCTCTGTGTTTGGCTTGTGTTAGTCAGTGTATCTTTGAGACATTAAATCTTTGTTTTGATTTAACCAAGGCAATCAGCAGCCTTTTTCTTTATTACTTATCTGGTATCAATGTAACTTTTGTTTAGTTTATTCATTTTTTATATTATATTATATTATATTATATTATATTATATTATATTATATTATATTATATTATATTATATTATATTATATTATATTATATTATATTATATTATATTATATTATATTATATTATATTATATTATATTATATTATATTATATTATATTATATTATATTATATTATATTATATTATATTATATTATATTATATTATATTATATTATATTATATTATATTATATTATATTATATTATATTATATTATATTATATTATATTATATTATATTATATTATATTATATTATATTATATTATATTATATTATATTATATTATAGTATAGTATATTATATTATATTATATTATATTATATTATTCTATTTTTTTTCTTAGTTTATTTAGTTCCCACCATTTAGACTCTATTAGATCTAACTGAAAGGTAAATTTCATTGAGATTTGATAAAAAAAACCGCTGGAGTTCACAAAACGATGTTAGCTAATGTTTGCAAAGTGGTGCTTTCTGTGGTCCATGTATCAGCCTTTATTGCATATTGCTTTTAGAGATTTTTGAAAAGTACCATCTGCTCTTACATATTTAGAAACTGTGTGCTCTGGACAGTATGCACCAAATATACAAGGAGCTGCAAAAAATATCGGTGGTAAAAGACAGAGAAAAAAGTACTTTTAAACTTATTTTTGACTTTTGCTCCCTTTGTTCTGCAAGGAAAGGGGTGCAGGAGATGCAGGATGTTTGATATTGCCAATCAAAGTATTGATGAAGTTCCATCCAGACACATTGGGTTTGTTTGCGACAAAGAATAATTGCTTTTCAGCTTCTACCAAAGAGGAGATGTGTGCACTTAAGTTGACTTTCGAGGGGCACCAGTGATTCATGTACTCGAATAAGCTTTCCATACATATGTAATTCAATTTCTACAAAGGAATATCAGCAGAGGAAAACAACTGTAACTTTCTTTTTAAACACTTCGTATGGTGAAATGAAGCTGGAAAAAAGGAACTTCTAAAAATTCAATAAGGAAACTCGATTTTTGATACTTTTTAGCTGGACATCTCGAATCCTGTTCTACCGTCATTGAGGAACGTGGGCCATTTTCTACCGGATGTTGTCTGGCAGAATACTGGAAACCCTATTGTTCCTATTGTTCCTAACCTTAATGTTGTGGTTTGAACAGAACCGCGTCACGTGGCTTGAACAGATCGATCAATGAAATTTTCGTCGTCGTAGTCTGTAGATCGTTATCGACCTTTAGTGACCTCTCTGACCAGTTTTCGCCACTTTTCGCGATCCTGACATGCGTTGTTAAGTTCTTGCCAGTTCATATTCATTATTGACTTCACCCCATCTATCCATCTTCTCGGTGGTCTTCCTCGTCTCCTACTCCCTTCAACCTTTCCTTGCATGATTAATTTCTCCAAGTTGGAACCATCTCTTCTAGATATATGACCAAAATAACATAATTTCCGTCGTTGAACTTCATTTGTAAGACTATCTGGATTTCCTATTGAGTTCAAAACAAATTCATTTGTCTTTTTCGCTGTCCATGGTATTCTAAGGAGACGCCGCCAGCACCATAACTCAAATGCACTAATTTTTTGAATGTCAGACACTTTTAG
>RDPX01000022.1:3231377-3257582 GCA_003991215.1 Morbakka virulenta
GTAACAGACTGACACATGAAGAGAGAGAGAGAGAGAGAGAGAGAGAGAGAGAGAGAGAGAGAGAGAGAGAGAGAGTAAAGACTGAAATGCAAGTTTATGAAGTACCAAAAATAGTTTTACGTAAAGTAAAAGGAGAGAGATTAGAAAAACATTAGAAACATACAGAAGCCTGAATTATTACAATTTGGTCCAGTAGTGGCCAAGTGGTTAAGTCAACAGATAACCATGCAAGAAGTTCGCAGTTAGAACCCTAATCACCTCCCAGGAAGAACTGCCCCCAATTTTTTTCCATTTTCAGTGACGTACTACAGTTGAAACTCGAATATTCGAAGACCGATTATCTGATATTCGGATTATCCGAACACGATCTTCGGGTCCGGGTAAATATTTACGTAAACGTGTGCTCTAACGTAAATATATGTAAATGTATATCGAATAAGGTGTCGTTTGTCTACGGAAAATCAGTTATCCGAACAATCAATTATCCGAACAAATTGCTTCCCGCCCCTCTTGTTCGGATAATCGATGCTCAACTATACTCAGTTTGTACCTTTTATTCGGAGATAAGGCAAGTAGAGGAAAGAAATCAATAAATTAAAAGGTTCGAAAGCGCAAAGAAATAATTCTTTAACTAGCCTACTGCACTAAAATGGCTTCAAGAGATGCTTGGGGTGAAAGACCTCCAATTAATAATTTTAAATATCTGCTGAAAAATCCAATTCCCGCGGCTAAGGTGAAGGGTCGGTAGCAATTAAACTATAAGGGGGTGAATTGAGTCCATTTTGGACAATATGAATTAAAATTAGATCAAATATTATAGGGCTCTAGTTGCTTTTGTTAGATTTTTTCAGGTTCAACTAAAATTTAGTTGAGGTCAGAGAAAGAATCCTACCTCAGTACATATAAATACAAATAATAGTACCACTGCAAATGTTTGGAAACATCACAGCAGATAAAGAAAGGACCGTGACACATGCTGTATTTAGTTGAATGCACTTTGTTCCATAAAATGTGTTCACAGATTAAACAATTGTTAGGGTTAAACTCAATAAAAATATCCTTGATCCAGCTTTATAAATAAGATTATTTCAAATAATTACAAACATTTATTCTGCCAAAAACAAGATGTTCTGGTTATAGATGTAAGAGCTTTATCATGTCATGAGTCGTACGCTTTTCCGAGCTGCGTTTCGAGAGATACTTCTCCCATCGTCAGGCTACTGAAATGACTAGATACGGCTGTTTTAAACTTTGGTAGTGCGGACGCTACGTGTAGACAGGGCTCGAGTTGTTTCGGGAAGTGGCGCCATACCTAATGATACATCCAGAAGTGCCAGGAGCATCTCAACAATGGACAATATACCTTGGTTAACTCAGTCAAGACCAAAGTCAGCAAAGCACTAATTACGTTTCAGAAAAACCATCTCCTTGATAACTGCCTCTACCACAGATTAAAACCCAGAGACTCGGCTTTACCACGATTCTGTGGATTACCAAAAGTACATAAACCTAATGTTCCAATACGTCCAATCGTCGCTTACTCTGGAAGTCCGCTTCATTCACTTTCACGTTACATAGCTGACCTTCTGTGTCCCTACACAAAGATGAATCCACTCCACTGTAACAACAGCACTGCTTTTGCCGCCTTCATTACACACCAAAGAATCCAAGAAGATGAAATCATGGTCTCCTTTGATGTCACATCATAATTTATAATTTTCAGAATTTTCTAGATGTTCTTATTAGTTGATGTTAAACTCTATTAGATTTAAAACCTCTTCAAAACATTTTACAAGCAACATTCTACGACATTTGACGTAAACGAACATGAATAAACGTCAACATTGACCCGTAGCCACTATCTTTACTGGGTTTCTTTTCAAATTCGTGAAACTAAGAGGCGAATATTTTGGTCCTCTGTTCTGTCAAAGTTCCCATTTTATCGGCAGAATAAGAACTAGAAAAAAAAATCATATTTACAATTGGTTGCCTCTGGGAGCTTTTTAAATTTTCTCTTTGCTTTGTCTAGAAATCGAGGTGTGACATATTGCTCTGAGTACTCTAATGCACACAAAGCAATCTCATTTCTTAAGAGACAATGTACGTATGGGTTAAAAAAAGAACTTGCAAAAAATGCTAAGGATACAGGTTTATGGGGTAAAAGGTCTACTGATAAAGGTTCTACTGATAGAAGATCGATTGGAGAAGCCTCTCGCTACAAGGTCTACTAACCAAAGCGTCTGTTGCAATTAGGGTATACAAGTCCTCCCCACATTCTATTGCTACAATAAGTAATATGCTATCATTACTGATAAACCTAAGTTCATTGAAGAAGTTCATTGAAGGAGTGTACAATTGTGTCAATCTTAGCACATAGAAATTTCAAAAGGGAGTAATTTTTTTGACCATAACCAGAATTCTTAGAAGCAAGGTTCCTTTAAAGAAAACATATTCGGAGATTAGTATCTAGCTAATAGCATATAACTTGCAGAAGACACTTAAATTTAAAAAGATCGATCGTTTAAAGTTAAAGAAAGTCAGTGGAATTTTAACAAAGAAGGGTGAATTTAGAAGTACAATGTCAGTGGAAGGGTGCTTTTATCATGTTGTCTGAATTAGGATGAGTCCCACTTTCTAAATAGGACTGCACCCGCCGGGGAAGAGGCGCAAGGTTGAATAAAATTCATTTTCCCGTGTTTCTTTATCATTCAAACTTACAATTTGTCCTCAGGGTAAGTACAAATTCGACAGTATCGCAACCAACTAAGGACGCTGTAAAAAAGAAAATCATAAACATTTAAAGTATTCTTGGATAGCATTGAAACAAAGGATAGTCCTGTAATGTCTTATTGCCTTAACAACTTAAACAAATATTTAATATTCATTTTTTGTATTTGTATATGTATATATATATATATATATATATATATACTGTCTCTTATTTAAAGTTTTGAACACTTCTTCTATGGCTTTGTTTATGTATTGCGTCTCGAGTCGTGTAAAATTTGTTTGTGATGTATAGGTTGGGTTTTTTTTGGTTTTTTTATGTTATTATTTTGTCAAAATAGAAGCCTTAACATCTGGCTGCTTGGAGTTTACTCCTAATACTTTATATATATATATATATATATATATATATATATATATATGTGTGTGTGTATATATATATGTGTGTGTATATAAAAGAGATATACTAAGTTGGAAAGAATCAAAAAACTACACTGTCCATTTCGACAAGCCTGGTTCGTGATTTTACTCACTCGTCAGGAAATGTATATATATATATATATATATATATATTGTATTTATAATATTAATTTCAATTCGTAATCTTTCACTTTTTTTACTAATTAGAAAATATTTTCAATTTACGGAATCAAGAAACGTGCAAGTAGTTAGAGAAACATATTATATTTTGACCAAAGGCGTGGCCTAAAATAATTGTTTGGGCGAGCGAAGCGAGAAAGAACATTATACTACAGCCGCAATGTTTTTGTTATTCTGTAACATAGTCTGTTGTACACCCAATATATTGAATAGTATTAATACTATATGTTAGGCACATGTGAAACTGCCAGAGCATCAAAATGTCTAATATATCTTAGTATTTTGAATTTTAGATAGTTTTGATGCTTTGTGCTTTTATGTTGTAAGAGACCTTGGTATAGCAATAGCATGCCTTAGTGTTGATCCGCTTAAAATATCGCGAAGCTGTTACGTTTTTAATTTTTTTATCAGCCAGAAAACTAGTGCTATCCGGCGTTGCTCAGGTTATTGGGAGAATATCGTACTGTAATCCTAAGGGTTGAAACAAGTTTTATGGACTAACAAAGTGTACAAAGGACCACTGCTTTTTAATATAATATTATTTGTTTCACAATTGATAAAGGTTCGAACGAATTATGATAAATTTGTCACTTGTAATATTGTTGTCCTGTCACATTTGTACTAAAAATGTTGTTGCAAAATAAAATGTGTATTACAGACCAAGTCAATTTTTTCTTTTTGTTTCTTTCTGTTTCTTTTTGCTTATCGTGTGAGCGAAAAATAAATATATGCATTGGGGGGTTTCTTGGTTTGAATGATCTAAACATGCCTGTGTGGCTAAGAAGCGATGTAGACGTTATATGAAAAATTTGAATATTTATTGAGAAAAAGCAATTTTTCTGAAAAATAACTCAGGATACAAACAGAAAACAATAAATAATTTATAGCCTGAGAAGACAGCTGATTTTTTCTCGAAATTTGCTTACAAATTGAGTTCCTTACGTTATTTGCCTTTTGATTATTTATACTGTCTGTCAGGTGCCCTGAGAATTGAAATGTGATCCTACTTTGGCTTTTTCCGTAATGCATTTCCTAGTTTTACAATACAAAGTTAGAATTCCTTCCTTAACAATAGTTAAAAAGAAGTTGAACTGGTTGCCGGAAAGGAAAGTCTGTATTGTAAATTTATTGTTAAAATGACTTACATCAAAATGTTTTCCCAAATTATTTTAATAATTTTGAGGAAGACTACGCCAAGTGGCGCCGTGGAATCCTTTTCCAACTATGCATTTGGATAAAGACGGACGATTGGTTTGAGGATCAGCTCTTTCTTCTTATTAAATGTATTCAGGTACAGAAACGTCGGAAAAGAAAATTTAAGGGTTGAAACTGTGAAGAAAGGGACTGCTCACAGGCGGATTTATAACATTGGATTGAAAAAGCATATTCATCTAGACACTGCCGACTACCATTCTCTCAGTCAGAGAAACTAACAACGTCGGGAACGTAAGAAATGGAACGTAAGGGACCTGTATTAGATGAAAAAGGGAGTATACGTTGCCGCAAAAATGCACTTGTGCAAAGAAATCTTTCAACAGTGCTGGAGATGGCTTTAGATTGCTGGAGATGGGTGGAGATGGGTGGAGATGGATGAAGATGGGTGGAGATGGGTGGAGATAGGTGGAGATGGGTGGATATTAATGGAAGTGGATGAGGGTATTCACACCGTATAATATTAAGGGATAAACACATCACCAGAGACTCTTTCATGCAACTTACAGAGAAAAAGCAAGAAAGGAAGACGGCAAAGTCTTGGGTGTGAGATTTAGCTTTTGATACCAAGGGATATTTTACATCCAGAAATAGCTGAAAAAGAATACTTGAAATAGAAATGCCATGAAAAACCTTGTCCACTTGCTTTGCTATAAATAAGATGGAAAATAAGAGAGTACAGAGGATCATTTCATGTAATACAATATAATTTGTCTCATAATTCATTAACGTTTGGACCAATTGTAAAAAATTTGTTAAATGTAATTTAGAAATATACGTTTTCTTGGATAAAATACTGTTCAACTTGTAGTTGCTTTAAATACGAAAGGGTTCATTTCATCATAAAAATTCTCACCGTAAATGTGTTGCTTATTATTTTTGTATTCTTTGCCTTTGATCCTTTTTTTCGCCAGTGGATGTTTATAAATGGAGATTTTCCAATTTAAAAAGTTCGTAGATATTGTCTTAATCGTGCAAGGGGTGTACTATAGTTGTCAACATACAGATTAACTATAATTGATAAAAAACAAGCATCGATTGGGGGAGGGGAAGTCAATATATTCTGCATGTAGGAATTGCAACAAGATGAAAATTTAGAATCAATGCTAAGTTCATAGCAAATTAGTATTCTGGATTCCATACTATTTTTGCTGAAACTAGAGAACTCCATTTCTGAACTATCATTTTCCTATGATATGAGTACAAATTAAAAGTATGTCAACAAGCTCAAAAGAACACCACCTGGCAGATTAGATTTTTCAGACCCACTTCCCACAAAGCACATGGGAAGCTCACACTAAAACTTTGCTCGAATAAATCTACAGGTAGTTAAATAACACTTTTTGTCTTAATATTTGACTGTTACTCGAACAAATTTGTCTTGAAATGCTTCTACAGTGAGGCACAATGAACTGTATAACAATGACATTCACAGTAACAAAACCGATGGCCCTTGATGTATATTTTCAGGACCCTTAGATGACGTGCTTGTCATTAGCTGTAAAAAGACACGATACGCATTTGGATAAGACAATTTTTTATCCAAGATGAATACGATAAATTCCACGGCTTCTACTTTTACACCAAATCCAATCTGAGTAATTTAAACCCAATGTGTCCACTTGTACAGCCACTTGGTGTTTGAATAATCATGAACGATCGGCTTTTGTCGTGAACGAAGTCACGATAACGTTTGAAACGAGCTTTCTCGAACTATTATTAATGAATTGAAGAATACGAACTCACGCTGGGTCNTTCATTATGATTGTGAACGTTCGTGCTTGATCGTTATGCTGAAGCCAGCAACTCAATTGTGGCAATATTTAGTTCTTTCGTCTTTTCGTGGTTTTGTTGAGGTTAGGTTAAGAGTTTCATCCTTTAGAAACTTGCTAGAATATTTGAACGTATAAATAGGACGATTTCACAATATATTGAGAGGATGTTATATTGATATTTACAAGAAACTATACGAGGTTTTTATGACGATTAGAGAAGAAATCGTGATTATTGAAGAAAATTGTTTTCAAACCAATTCGAGTTCGTCTATAACAACGATTATAAACTCAACAAAATAAACTTTCCAAACGCATTTGCTATCAGATGATTTGCTGCAAATGTAAAGACCACTTCCTTATCAACTCTAAATAAATTATTTTCACTATTTCTTCTTAGTCTGTTTTTTCAACTTTTCTCAACCGAACAATCAAGTACTCGTATCAACCCTCAGTGAAGTTAATGAAGAAGGAAATATAACTAGTCCTGTCTCAACTACATGAAACAAAAGATAAACAATGGATTAAATTTAGCAAATCATATACTTGCAAAAAGCAATGGACTTTAATTGAAGGATTCACTGTATTTTAATAGAAATTTAACTCAAGAGCAACTTTCAATAGCCTTTTTCAAATATGTAATGATAAGGATTTGATCTTAATACAATCAAGAAATATGCAAGTGTATGTACTAAATAAATATACATCACCAGAATTCAGAACACCTTCATAAGAAACCCCTCCTACATCGCAAAAGGGAGAGAGGAAGAGGGGCTAAAACAGGGCATGGTTCCTCCTAATGTTGCTCTGAAGCCAACATGTCAGGGCTGATTTTGAAGGTTACTACAATTTCATATGTATTTAAACATGTGCGTGTGTGTTTGTATGGTAAAAATTGTGGTTACGTGTTGTATGTACAACAGGTATCTGAAATCGTTTAATATTTCTAAAGAAGTAGCCTACATGTTCTCGTTAAAGCGGTATTCTGTTTCTTCAAGTGGCAAATTGTCTTGTAAATCAAACAGTCTCAAATCTCTTTCGAAATCACAAATGCTGTCAACAAACATACGATCAAGATTGCAAGTATGACCTCTTTCGCAATATCAAATCCATGATAATATGCAGGAGGAATGTGAATTGGCCCACACAGTTATGAAGTTCATTCAGCACTATCAACGACATGACAGTTACTTGTTGAAATATAGGCTGACGTCTATGAAATTGGGTTGATAATTTTCTTAATGTGGTGGGCAGAACGACACTGATTCAACCGTGTTTATGTAATTGATGGAAAGTCTTCGGTTGTATATTGGAAAAGTAACAAGACTTGACAAGAATATCTTTAAGGGGGGGGTTGTGCTCCTTTTAAAGGGTAATAGAGGAACTTTATGGTAACACGCCTTAAATTTAAGTGGTCTTATGTTATTTTGCTTTAGTCTGCTGATACGATATTATTGATCTCCACAAAAATCCTCTGCCACTTTAATACAAACGGTTTAATGATTTAAATAATATTTGTGGTTTTCCACGGTTACAAAAATGTGGACCTACCCACTACTGAAATTTACGTGACGGATTTGAGCAGATTTTTTACTATACGTCCATTGTTTGAAATAGTTAGCAAAACGTTTTCATGTCTGCAGTCGTAAAAAGGACAGGAGAGACTTTGAGAGGAACTGGGGGAATTTAAGGAGCAACGAAGAAATTGGTGGGCACTGATTTGCTTAAAGTATACGTCTGTTGTTAAGGTATAATTTCGAGGTTGAATTTTCGTGTGTAAAGCAGATTAGAAAAGTAACTTTTTGTTTCATATATATACACACATGCTTCTGAGTGTTCCCATACCCAGCAACGTCGCATGTTGTCTCGATGGCAGATTCCAATCTGCACTGATAAACTGTGGGTCAGCGAGATATATATGTTTGTATGTATACGTCGGTATATGTTTTCTAAAGGAACACCCCTCACGACAATACCGGACGAATCTCTTGATCGGCGGTACTCAACGTTATTAAAACACCACACAATGCATAAATTAAATACAAAGTCAAAAGGTTCACATGAGTCATATTTTGACAAATCAACTTTGAAACGTTGTATTAAACTCAATGGGAGCAAAGAACGTCACACTTAAACAAGATAAAACGTTGATATCACTTGGAAATAAAAGTCCTTGTATGGTTTATTAAAGAAGAAAAAAAGACTTTGTTCACTCTTACAAGATCTCCGGGTATTTATGCTGGGGGAGGTCTCCAAAAAGGCTTTATTAAATGAGAAGAGCCAACCTGAATTAATAAAGTCGCCAATAGTTTGTAACATAGAAAGTCAAAAACAAGTAGGAAAAGAGGTTTTGGACAGAACTAAAAGTCTACATTTTGTACAAAATCCTAATTATTTAAATTTGAGAACTATAAAATTGACAAGTCTTTCATTCATTAATCTGTGTTTTACCATGTTTTATATGAAAATGAAGTACGATAAAATTGCTCAAGTCTGGGGTTTTTCTATTGATCTGATTGATTCAATAGCAATTTTTATGTCTGAAAACGATTCGAACATTGATGATTAAAATTTTTCCACGTGTTGTGCGGAAGAAAATTATATTTTTAACAAGAGGTCGTTTGTATCTCCTGATCTCAGTTCTCTCCTACTTTTGTTTGAAAGAGAACTTATTGTTGTTCTTTTTGCTTATAAGCGGTTCAAACCACCCATGCGTCTTCCGGAACAATAGTTGTCCACGGTGTCATAGCACCTTGACGTAGAATCACTTGGTTCAACGGAAATTCGCTTTCCCGTTATCCTACAGTTTCCCCAGTGTTTTATCTCAGTTTTATAATAAAATGTGGCTTCTTTACTAAGCCACGCAGTTGACCTTGAAAAATTTGTTTAACTAAGAAAACAGCTGACACAGATTAGTTGGCTTGTCGTGGGCTCTCTCACTTCAGATGGGATTTTCTCTCCTCAGTGTGGGAAAGTAACAATTGCTCTTAGCCGTGGCTTAATGGTTGTAGCAACTGCACCGTAACCAAGAATTCCGGATTCGATTCCCCGAGCGGGCGACTTTGGAACTCAGAAAAGAAAAAGGCAAAGGTTGATGTCAGGAAGAGCATCCGACCTAAAAATTCCGTCTGAGCCCTAGTTACTGGAGAAAAATGACATTAAAACTTAAAAAGAAAATTCTTAGTGCAATGTTAACAAATTAAAAATTAACAAATGATTCTCCAGGTTTACGCTGCCTTATATTTCCCAAAGAGATATAAAAATTTGTAAACCATTGGTTTAAAAGGCAAGGCTGAAATAGCCCAGTTGCTCTACTTTTTTACATGGCATTGGAACTGAATTTTACTCTCAATTCCTGTTTCCTTGCAGCAACTGCAAATTTCTTCCTGATTTGTTCACAAAAACTATGTGTAACCAATTACAGGTATAACACTTTAAGCCGGGCTATTCTGCGGTCCCCAGAATACTTTATTCTAAACCAGTACCACTGTTTTAAATTTTCACAGTAAGGACTTCAAGCACTAAAGAAAGAAACACAACTCACAAAAGATAGGAATACTGATCCTCTCAAAAGTGACTTGATTTCTGTGACCACGTAGATCTGCACTGTAGAAATTTAAAGCAACTGTCACGGTATGAATAATATTTCTCGAAAAGCAGCTCAGAAAAAGGTTACGACGCACAGCGTGATAAAGCTCTTATGTATATACCTTTAAAAAACCCCAATGATTTTGAAACTAGCGATATTTCCTTCTTTACTCCATCCACTGCTGGGTCTTTCATTGATGGAGCCCCTGATTAACAGTGGGCCCATTTTTGTCTTTCACAGATTCCCATATATGAAAGACCCGATCAACAGATCAAGAAACGTGCCGCAGAAAACCCGCAAGACTACATAAAATACAAGACATACGGATCGCCGCTCCAGGACCCTTCCTCTTGGGTTGGTTTTCAGCTAAGGCTCGAGCATCTCGAGACCACCTACTGGGTCGGGCCCTATATCGAAAAACCCGTCCAAGGAGAGACTAGAGCTCAACACTTGATCTTTGTCAAAAAACCGAAAAGCCATTCGATACTGCTGTGTACTTAGAGAACGACTTAAAGTGATCCATCCAGTGAAAAACAAAGATGCTTGTTTAGAACTGGAGGTTAGGCCAAAGATGCGGAGAACCAAGGCTTTCCTACCATTCTCGGGAGAGGACTTAACGTGCAACTGTGAATTCAGGGTTTTAGTTAATTTACACACTTTAGGTTTAATTAGTATATTCAAGGGTAAAGAATTGGTAATTGTAAAAAGAACCTGTTGTAACTTCAGACGAGATTTTATGCATCTCAAAACTCTTAGGTTTTCTTACAGCTGTATGATATAGGCTCGTCCTTAGATTATGTCAAATTTTAATCCCATCAGTACTCTGTTTGGCAAAAGTATATTAGGAGTAACACTGCATTATTATATCACTCAAGCAACTACATTTAACACAGTACTTACTAAAAAATGGAGAAAAGAGGTCTGTTGCATTTCTTCCCATCGTCTTTGCAACGGCATAAGTAACTTTATTTTCTTTTTACATTAAGAAAATTGACTAAAAACTTAATACTTTAAAAACTACTTAAAAGTAACATAATTCAATGTATCAAATGAGTTAATAATCTGAAGATTTTTCCAGGCTTTATAATAAGCCTACCGTGGTTTCACATTCTCATTCGCAGAAGTCAACAATTTATTGCTTCCAGTCTCACCTAAGGAAACAATTGCTTACGGTGGAAAAATACCCATACGTCAACTGTTTTAGTGCAGCGAAAGCAGTCAGTACGCAATTAGATTTACTTGTATAACAGGTCGCCATAACTGTGGGCAGAGAGTATTCACCCCACTCTATTTGCAAAGCAAAGAAATATATATTTTTTTTATTATGTGAAACAGAGGGACCAGCATTTCTTTATTTGCAGCTAATTTCATTTTTCCACACATCTTCAGACAAATCTGAAATATATAGAGAAAACGACTTTTCAGTTATACGACTACAACAACAGAAAAATATTTTTTATCAGTAGGCCAATTAGATGGAGAATACTTGGGACACGTCATGAGGAAGAAGGGTCTGGAGAACTTGGTACTGACTGGACGTATAGAAGAAACCAGAGACAGAGGGCTGCAGCGAAGACCTATTTGGGGAAATTTGAGGGAGCATGTGGCGAACAAATGGAGGAATGCAATACAAACAAGTGAAATTTTACATCTGACAAGAAACAGGGTTAATTGGAAAATCATGATAGCCAACATCTACAAACGAGGCAGTTAAAAGAAGAAGAACTAGATGGTCAGAATAGAAAATAGAAATACAACGCAACAGGGTGTTTTTAATCAAATAACATGTTGGTAACAGAACTATTACTTAACCTATTTCTGACATGTTGTTTCGTACGATCAGTAAATATTTATTTATCATTTTTCTCTCTGTTATTACTCCTGTTTTGCTGGGTCTGAATAGGTGTTTTATTATGCATTGTCTGTCTGAGACTGAAAAAAGACTGATTTAGGCAATTAAGTGGTTATGGCCTTCTTAGGAAGGCCCAATCTTCATTAACTTAGACTGTTCCATCTCCTGAATTTTTGGTCACTTTAATGACAATTGCTGTTATTAATCCCTTTGTTATGTCCAGCACAAATTTAAAAGATTGTGATACTCAACTTCACGAAAATGCTGCTGTTTTTCACAGCTAAAAGTCTGACAATTTTTATCAACAAGATATCTGAAAATCAGGAAATTAATTTATTAGTATTATATTTCATCATTCTTCATTGCAATACAAATATTTCTCTTTCATGCAACTATTCCCAATCTTTAGTAATATAATTTCTTGGATGACCGATGCCCAAGTAAAGTTATATTCTGTCTGGTAACGATAGACATTTTATTGGTCAAATAGTCAGCAAGAGAGGTAATCTCTTCATCTACTATATACTAGAATCCATTAGTTACTTTATCTATACATATCACTTCAGCATTGTGTACATTAAGGTAACTCAAAAACGCATTTTGCATTTTTTTCGCTTGATTCTACTGCTAACTTCTTCTCTGTGTTATTTCTGACAAAATGCAATGCCTATTATGTAGATAGGTTGTTCATTGGGGTACATAATATCATTTTTTTATTATAACGTTTCCTATCTTAATACAAAAGAGGAGTTAAAAAAGCGATTTGTGTTACAAAACTGAAATATCACAATCAATTCTCGATCCTCCCACTGTTTTCCATATTTATGAAAAGTCACTTGACTTGTGTTTTCTTGGTCTGCGCCTTAGTACAGTCGAGTGCCAGGGGAAAAACTTTCGATCAAAATGAATGTAAATTTAGCAGTAAAAGTATGTTCCTACCGAACTGGAATCGAACCAATACGTATGATAACATGCTCTGTTACCTGCGCAATTTGCGCTATGTTCTTGAGCAGATCATTTTGCAGCCAGATCCTTCACTTGGCACAGGTGAAAGCGCAAAATGAAAGATACGGTTGCCGATACCTCAGTTGTTAAAGCATGTGACCCCTGTACAAAATTAAACAATTTCTATTACTATTATTTCACTATCTAAGTATTCGAATCAATTAAATAAATTACTGTTCTTTATTTTGACACTGACTTTTTTAGTCTGTTGTGCAATAATATTCATTTTAATATCCCTTAACCTTAATTTGTTTCCAGCAGAGACTAATTTAGTAATGCATTGTATTACCGTTACAGATCCTATCCAGAAATTTTGTAATTTAGTTTTCCCCAATGAGCAAGCCCACACAAATATGCAATTAATTGGAGTGATGCTGTACAGCCACAAAGGAGTAAATTTAGGAAATGCATTCAACAACAATTTTTAGCATTCAACAATATACTCTCTGATGTTACAATTTATTCGATTATAAATGATCGATTGAGGTATGGCAGTTAAATTCCCTACCGTCTGTCGGAAAAGATTGCCATAACTTTGAAAATTGACTATTGCAGTACTATACATATTAGCTCTTTTCTTGATGTTACAAATATCCTACTTTAAGTGATTTTACGCATACCACAAGTCTGGAATAGGACAAGGATGCATATTGAATGACACTTTACTCTATGGTTTTGTTTTAACTAATCGAGATATTGATAACATCATACCATTCTATGATTCATGTTTTCTTTTTGTTGTTTTAAATCTTATTAGCACCTAGCATGCCAAATATTAAGTGGGACATTACAACTGAAACCTGTTTCCGCGTTGGATTTTCATTGGCCTTTACAAATGGAATGACATAAGTCCACAAACAATGCCTGATCTAAATCATTCAAACGTTTCACAGACCAAACCTAGGTTTGCTACAGTATTTTGCAAAGCAAATATACATCATTTACTATTTTCTCTTCTTTGGATTGTTATCTAGCTAGAAAGTTTACATATGAAACTAAGAAAATTATCTAACCTCATTCATTTAAAATTTTCTTCGAGTTTCCTTTGTTTATATATGAATCCGTTCGAATAATCTATGTAATTGTAAGATTCCTCTTCCTAAGAAACAATCTATTTGCGAGCGGCTTTATCTCGTACTGACTCTCTAACTTCAGCCATGCTTCCCTTGCTTTTCTTATGTCACGCACAAGCAGTCGTTGATGAACTCCCAGATATAAAAAGATCGTGGCAAGGGCTTCTTTTTCCCGTCGTCGAAACTTTTCTTTTTCGGGGCATATAATTCCAGTTCCAACAGGCTCCACTTTAATTCCAGAAACGATGGACCACAAGCCTTTTTCTTCTAGAAGCGCTTGAATTCTTAATTTCCACATATGGAAATTCGTTCCTCTGAATTTTTCTACACGTGGTGAAGAATGAGTTTCAGGCAGTAAAGCCATTTGCTTGACAAATACCTGTGAAATTAGATTTAAAACTCTTAAACTTTAACTCTGTTAAATAACCAAGCTCAGGCTAAAATCATTTTCCTTGAATATTTGTGATACACGTATATATACATCAAAATACATGCTGACATATTAGGAAAATCAAATTATAACCGCAAATTTAATTCAAATGACATTAAAGAAAAAGAATATTGACTACTTCGGCTTTCCAACTTTGAATTTATTAACATAATAGTCAATACGGCAACTGTCTAGGTGGAGAAAAATTTCTTTAATAATCGCTAGTTTGCAGGTGAACAATAAAACATTTCTATATAAGATTTCACGATATGATTAGTCTTTGGTTACTACATCGTTTTACGCCCTTGCGCATCAATAGTAACAGGTATTTTAGAAACACTCTATATATTTTTTTATTTGAGCAGAATTGTATTTCTCTATAAACACTTCTAGAGAAATACAATTTGTAATAATATCAAGGCGGAAATTAACTTCACCTTAATCAAAAAATAAAAAAACAGCTCAGCCTCAACATGCATGAGTAATAATAATAATTTCTCTGTCTGTTTTCAATTTTAAGGTATTTGTAAGCATGTTGATGTCGTTTCCTGTAATAGCTCAGTGGCACTACCAGTCTTGGTAATCATACCTTCGCCATAACTTTTAGTTTGTATTCCTACGGAAACCCAAAACTGTTACTAATAAATAATCATATAATAGTATTTCAGGAATATATTTAAGCTCAAAATGAAATATTTTTAAAAGATAGAGGCTTAGCAAAATTTATTGTAACCTTATAAAAATGTTGAGTTGTCCTAAAAGAATACCTTAATCATCATCATGTACAGAAGGCTCTTTTGAGCAGCCATTGCTTCCTTCGTCATGGCTTTCCACTTGACCCGGTCCTGCGCTGAACTGTATGCCTATACTATGGAGAGTCCAGATTCTTCCTTGATGTTGTCCATGTACCTTGTTATCAGCCTTCCTCTTTTGCTAGTTCCAGTAACTATGACCATAATCAGTTCTCTTTCCAGAGTATCGCCTCTAATACGTTAATACATAAAATTACGTATTATTACGTATTCTTATTATTAATGATAAGTTAATATACCTTAAAATATACATATTTTTGGCATTCATTTCTTTTCTCATTCATTTGTAGTTATACACGAAATAACCATTCAAAAGGGGCTCCGTTTCTCTACCATTTCCCCCATCACCTAACAACCTAAACCCCAGGACCTTGAGAGAAAATTGACTGCGTCTCATTTTTAAAGAATTAAATGAGAGGAACTGGCATGTCCTTCGAGACATGACTCAAGGCAGGGGATGGTGAAATTGGTCTTCAATGCCTTCTGCATCCAATGGTTACAATGATGATAGAAACAGGATTACATCTTCTTCGATTCCGTCAACTGAAAACATACCCTCTTCTGATACTTTATGTTGTAAAGCTAACCAGCTCCAAAACAAGACACCGGTACAGTTTATTTGGCCGCTGAATCTTTAGCCACGGTTTACTCTTTTATGTCTTGTTGCCGAAGTTTTTGCTTGCTTCCTCTATTTTCTATTTTTTTCACCTGATGTCCTTGTTCCAGACCAAGCTGGAAACCGGCAAAGGCAGGTACATTGAATGACAATGTCATAATGAGGCTATCAGCGAGAGTAAGCAGTGAAAGCACTGATGGAGATTGCAAGATTCCTTGCATTTTTGTAGTGAATTTAGAAGAAAATATGTGGCTTATTCAAAGTCAGATAAATGATAACACTTCAGAAACGAGGCGTTAAAAGTGTAAATAATATTTAGCAGGAAATCTCAATTGTTGCACAGGTGTATTTTTTCTTGAAAACCTTGACATGTCCGTAAACGACAGGCATTTAGACTCACACAGAATAGTCTTAGAGAAGTGGTTTGTCAGCGTAGCGATTCATACAAAATTACTATTTACATTAGCAGGGAAGATAGCGTTCTATTGAAAGAGTATTAAGTCTGGACAATTCACTAAGCATGATTATGAAGAGAGCATGCATTTTGAGGTAGTAGCCTTTTTTTCAGCCGTGGCTGCAACAGTCCTCTCTAGTTTTTCGCTGCTTAAAAGTATTTTTCTTTCTCATTACGGAAAAAAGAAGCTATTCTTCTCACCATAATCCCTTGTCGAGCATTATGTACTAAATGTATATATATATATATGTGTGTGTGTGTGTATATGTATATATATACCATAATCATCTGATGGCAAGGATGGGTGTAATTGTGTTTTCCATCTTTTTCTCGTACTCTGTCGATACCATTGTTCATACCTTGACTCTTCTATAACATTTTCTACAGACCATTTTTCTTTCGTCTATGACCTCAAAATCTAACGTAGTGGTGGCATTTGGCCAATGCTTCTGGGGAGCCATATCAGAAAAGTTATCTCGACGTTAATTCCCCGAAAAAACTGATATGATCATCAATCCACACCAATCCACACCACAACACAAAGGACAACACAACAAAAAAACATAAGAATGAACTATCCGCAGAGAGAAAGAAAAATAATGATGTATGAAGGATAGAACTATGGTGAAGCGTGATGAAAAATGTAAAATGATAGATGACTAAGAATAATGATTAAGATTATGATAATGACTAAGAATAAAGTAGATATCATGGATCATCAGTCGATTACCATTTTGGGCATTTAAAATTGAAATGGGCATACTGACATGGCTGCCCAGCAGCAGTTGATCAGGTACCACCTCCATGGAAAGAGTGGAGATGGAAGTGAATAATAGAAGAAATCAAAGAAAAAGAAAATGTAAGATATATTTATTTATATATTTATTTATATAGATAGATATATATATATAGACATATAGAAATATATATATATATACTTATACATATATGCTATATATATGCAAGTGTGGCAAGCACCAGTTCAAGGAAGAAGGAGCAGAGGCAGGCAGAGGCTCAGATTGGGAGATGTGATCAAGGAAGACATGAGGAAAGTAGGAGCGAAGCCAGAGGACTGCATAGACCGCCAAAAGTGGCGGAGACAGTGTCGAGTGGCCGACCCGTCCTAGTGATGGAACAAGACCGCAAGGAAAAGAAGATATATGCTATTGTCATATTGAAGTTTAAAGTTCTTTTAATTAAGGATTCATTTCTACTACGGCAACTCTGTTAGCAAAAAATTTATTATCATTTTGTTGTTTTAATTTAATAGATATCTCTTAACAACTCAATTCAAGATTTAAATGAATAGATCTTATAAATAGTTAATGTTGCTCAAATTGATAATAATTAACACTTTAAAAACTGTTGGTGCTAATGCAGGCCCCATTAGATAAGCAATTAATAATATTCTGCTTCGATCTCATTTGCAAGAATATCTGCCTGAAAGGGATTTAGTGTTCTGTCAAAACAACGAAAAAGGCGACAACGATGGATATGATACTGCGTGAGAAAGAGACTACATGAGAAAGAGGTACAGAGTAAGGCAACAAAATTTTCACGCAAAGTGTTTCTGAAACTTGAAATTAGATTGTTTTTGCGTCTTTAAAAAACTTTACAGGAGATTCCTGTCACCCTATCATTTCATTTCCTTGTCAAGAATAGAACGTAAAAAGTGCTTTCATAAAATTCAAATCGATTTTTTATTCTTTACAAAGATAGGAAAATATTTTGTATGTCAAATAGTTGACCGAGGACTTTTTGTCTTAATTTTTGTCGGCTCAGGATGTTTTCATAGACAAATAGACAGAAATTGAAACTGTTACGTGGAAAAAAGAGATTAAGTCTGGAGGATGGCCAAAAGGAATCACTAAGAAGGTACATCGGAAAAGAGGACTCAGTGATGGCAAGGAAAGTAATTAGCTGGGCCTTATTAAAGAGTTTACATAAAGAACGTCACAGCGTGCTAAAAAGTTACAAGGCAGATACAGATGTATTGTCACATCCTACAAATCCAGGACAACATTCAAACAAAAACTGCAATTCATTAGACCCCACTCAGAGTGAAGACATGGAAAAATATGCTGCAAGGCCGTAGACAAAATGCCACAGACTGGTAACAATCTCCCATCTTTACCATGAACTGTGACTTATGGAAAAAACAGTGAACAATTGTTATAAGGATAGAAGAACAAGATGGTAAGGTATTTTAGGTCGAAATATTTTAGCATATAGCAGTCGTGTTATTTGAAAGGCTGACCTTCTGTATGACAAGTTAACAGAAACCGTTGAAAATTGGATACCTTTAATTTATTGTACAACCTTGGGGGATCCAAAAGCAAACCACTTTCACAACCCAAAAAAAGCAACCTTAAGAAGAATAACAGATCATGAATTACGAAAATTAGCAGTCAGTAGCTGGCTTTGCAAATTCACCTTACTTGTAAATATAAGGGGATTACAAGTTGCTATTAACTCCATCGTTCTAAACCCTATCATTGGATTTCGAACAACAAATATACATTGCGAATGCCTTGATAATAAAAGTAGGACCGTCTGTTTGAAAGAGCTAAGCATTAGTGGAAGACTTTTCAAAACTTAAATCTTTGTGAAGAGAGACCAAGAAATTGTAACAGCATTCACATCACACCAAGTCATTGGTTGTTCTTGAGTTAGTGTATGGCTCCTTTGAAAATACAAAGAAACATTATTTATGAGCTTCATAAATGTCTTGAAATGCCTTGATGCGCAATGCTTTTCAATTTTTTCTAACCAAGAAGGAAAAGAAAAGATGAACAAGAAGAAGAACAAGAAAATTATGAGAAAAGAATAAGAAAGGGAACAAGAAGAAGGAAAAGAAAAAGAACAATAGGAAGAACAAAAGAAGGAACAAGAAAAAGAATGATGAAATAGCATGAAGAAGACCGAGAAGAAGGAGGAAGAGGAGGAGAAGAAATTAGAAACGAAAAATAACAAAAAGGGAAAAGAAGAAAGAAAAACAAAAAGACACAAGAAGAACAACAAAAAACAAGAATTTGTATTCAATGATCATCATCCAGTAAGTGGCGTGACTGCCAAATTATGTTTCTGTAAGTAGACATACTTCGTTTCTGACAGGCGACTGTAAAAGAAGATCGGAAGCCTTTGGATGTGAGAAATTTACACTCCTTGTATACAGAGGTTACTTACACGTCATTTTCATCATTTTCTCAATGGTAACAAAGTAAAGGTGCACTGGAAAGGGTAGTGAGAAATTATTAATTTAGCTGCACCGTAACAGTGAGACTCAGGGTTCGATTCCCCCAGTGAGAGAAAAGACTTTGGAACTTTACAAAAGAAAAAAGCCATTGGCTGGCGTCAAGAAGGGTACCCGGCCAAGAAATTCCTCTCTCCCAAAACAAACTCCCTCTGAATGGCACCGTCTGTGCCCTGGTTACTGGAGAAAGATGACGTTAAAACGAAAAAAAAACAAACCAAGAAACCCCAGGGAAGACAGAAAATTTCTATTCATAAGAACTCAGGAAAAATCACAGGAAAGAAAACGTGGAAATTATGATGCGGGTTCTTACGAGGTGATCGTTCATTGTAGGGGGAGTGAATTTTAGATTGGGTTTTGATTTAAGCTTTCAGGGTAAGCTGGCTCAAAAATGTGTCATCAATTACGTCCTTGTCCTCTTCACAGACTTTCATTTCTAAAAAATTATTTGAGCTTACAGGGTTTATTTATTTCATGCATTACGAAGGTGGAAGGGCTGTTGCTTTTTATGTACGCTGAAGGTTGAAAGTAACTGACTTAGCCTATATCTTTCAAATAACCTTTAATGGTTTATACAAAGTGGGAAATTAAACTTTAATGATCAGCAGATTTAATATATCAAGGCCCACATTTGTAGTAAAAAAAATAATCTGGATAGACAAGTTTAAAAAAACTATTATTTTTTTCTTAATTCTAAAGACTGATCCTGTTTCCTTTGAATACCTTGGCTAGTAACACTAAAATGTGTTATGCATATTGAACTATAATAAGCCATCTGTGGTACTTATGGGATAATTAAAATTAAAACTCCTGTTCTGTTACTCCGGAAATAGATCACCAGAAGTTGTCAAACTACAAGAAAACCACCTTTTTTGGCAGACAGGGATATTTGCCTGCTTGTTGATGACTAATGAAAACAACATGTTGATTATCGAGGCAAATGACGACCATAGCCAAGTCCTAGAATGACAGTGCAGTTTTTTAGTCTGCCCTTCCTTACAATTATTGTCTAACTGCAAGATAATGTAGAAATTTTTGTCAGCTTGTTGGAAACAATTCCTAATCTAATTTCCTTTTTGTTTTCCCTTCTTGATATCATTAAAAGAATGTGCTCACGTTTCTCTCCTCTCTCTTACAAATTTAAAAAAGGACACGAGTGATAACAGTGCTTTCTGCAGTGATAGGTTATTCTGTTTAAAGGTAGCGTTGACAAATCTGTCCGTAAAAATGTTCCAAGACCCTGGTACACACCTATATAAATAGCGGTACTCATCTTTTTTTCCCTAATTCACAGAGAAAATGGTGTAAATTTGTGTCAATCCCAGGACAAGGGTTTTCAAAATAGAAATAAGTTGTCTACATTCCAAGATTTTAGAGAAAATAGTCCTTCACAAAACACGTAGAACTTTCAAATGATAAAATTGACTAAAAAATCATTGCAAATAATACAATAATGTTATGGGTATCGGTGAAAAGGGTTGCAGTTGAAATGGAATGTCAGTGAAGAGGAGTTTTTATCAAATATTCTGAATTAGTATGAGAACCGCCCTTTGTTTAGGAGTGCACTCGCCGCGGTCCAAGGACAGAAAGATTTAAGTTCTGATGGATTTATTCATTTTGTCTTTTCTAGTGTTTGTAAATATTTCATACATTGCAAAGTCATCTTCGCAGCAGGAAAAGTTATAGCTGTAACAAGGGGACGCGTGATTCTTGAAACAGGTTGTGGTTGGTGGCTTCAAGAGTGGTGTGAAGTGTTTGAGAAGACAGTGAGTACAAATCCGTAGGAGGAGACCAAATTAACCCAATCAGCCTTTTTTTGCCGGTAATTTTGATTGAAACAGGACATTTGTTCTCAGTAGATATCTCTTTAGTAGTGTAATTTGGGAGAGGGGGATTCATTAATTTTATGACGGGCGTTATAATTTTAGGCCTTATTCTGAGTCCCAAAACTGTTGAGCAAAATTTTCAGACTCCAAATATGTTTCTTTTCAAATATGTTGGCTAATTGTTTAAAGGTCCAAATAATCGTCTTTTTCTCCTTTTTAATTGACAATGGTTTTTTAAAACATTTTTTTTTCTCAAGAGACCACAACTCCAACACAAAAAATGTCTCTGTGGAAAACAAAGAACAAAAAATCCAGGAGCATGTTTAACCCACAAGCCATGTGTTTGTATTTGAGCCCTTACGCCCTTAATACAGTATTGTGGTTTGTGGAACTCGGGTGGTAACAACATAAGATTGTGAGATTTGGCTTTGAAATTGAAAATTTAATCTTAATAGTCTTTTTGATTAATGTATGTCAGGAAAAAGGCAAGTGTTTCTTTTCAATTAAAAAACCTCGTCTTTTCATTAACTTGCAAACTTTTCAACACCATCCTTGTTGCGATATCATTTGTCTTCCTAAGAACGGAAGTGTTTCTGTGCAAGGTTCGGCACAATACACATCCCAGCAGATACGATGCAAGAACTTGTTTTGTAAGGAATTAAAAACGGTATTTTGGAGAGAACAGAAGTGAGGATGATGAAATGAATAGGTAATATATTAATGATGGAAGGAAAGAAGACTTAGGATATAAGAAAAAGTATTGGCTACGTAATATACCAAAAAAGGAAAAAAGACATCACAGAGATATTTTAAATGTGCTCAGAAGAAATAACAATGCATGTGATTAAGAAGAGGTTTGGGAAGCCAAAAACCAAGGCGGGGGGACGTGGTAAAGGTGGGGTGGCGTGGTAAAGGTGGGATGAAGTGATAAAGCACAATATGAATACGCCAGACAAAAACCAAGCAGAAGTAATATACAGAAGTACATTGCTAGAGCTGCTGATTCGGCTATACAGTGGACCCAATTTAGCATAACCTTCAAATTTCAACATTTGATGTATAAACTGTCGACAAGACAAATTTAATTTTTTTAATTTTAAAGCTTTGATTTGTAAACAAACTTCTTTTAGAGAAAATCAGTACTGAATCTCAGTATAACTAGCTATTTTGTGGTACAGTGTTAAAAAAACTGAACTTAACAATATCCTAACAATATGTCTCATCTATCACAGCTTGATGACATGAATTGAGCATGCAACAATAAAACACTAAAATTTTTACCATTATTACGCAGTCATAAAAAAGCTGAACTTATTAATATTCTAACAATGTGTCTTAACTATCATAGCTTGATATAATTAATGAGGCCTGCAATCATGAAACACTAAAATTCTTAGAATTACCACCCTGCCGTTGAACTTATTAATATCCTAACAATATGTCATAGCTTGATAGCATTAAAAGGCATGCAATAATGAAAAAGTAACCTTTTCCCCTTAATACGCTGTTCTAACTGCTGACATTTTATAAAATTTCTTAATATTTGCGGTTAAATTCCGCAATAGTCATATTATCAACTATAATCAAAGAATAGGGATAAGGAAGAGGGCTCACTGTCAGGCTGTAACTGAAACTCACAATCNTATTCTAACAATGTGTCTTAACTATCATAGCTTGATATAATTAATGAGGCCTGCAATCATGAAACACTAAAATTCTTAGAATTACCACCCTGCCGTTGAACTTATTAATATCCTAACAATATGTCATAGCTTGATAGCATTAAAAGGCATGCAATAATGAAAAAGTAACCTTTTCCTCTTAATACGCTGTTATAACTGCTGACATTTTATAAAATTTCTTAATATTTGCGGTTAAATTCCGCAATAGTCATATTATCAACTATAATCAAAGAATAGGGATAAGGAAGAGGGCTCACTGTCAGGCTGTAACTGAAACTCACAATCATGGTGTGCGCTGAAAGGAGAATTAGCAGGCATTGCCTCAGAAACTTTTCTTGCACATTTGGCACATTTTTTAACGATTGGTCGATATGTCTTCTGTAGTGGAACGAGAGAGAAAAGAAGAAAGAAGAAAACGAAGGGATTATGTTGCTCAACAGCTAATTACTGTAATAATGGAGAGTTAAACCCAGAGCGGAATTTTTTTCATGTTCCTTCTGACCCTCTAAGATCAGCTTAAGAAAATATTATTAAACTAATTTTCTCACACTCTAGTACCAATAAATTGCTACAAAAATATATTCATTTACTTCATATTTTATTACTTGTTTAGTTAATATATTTTTATGACTTAGTGGCTTGGTTAAGAGAATGGTTACAGCATTTGCGACATTTGGAAGTTCCGAAGAAATCATTGGCCTACATAATCATATCATAACATGTTCTACATTTTGTCGTTGAGATAAAAATAGACAAAATCTAGTTTTTGAGAACAATGTTTAAATCAAGCAATGGAACAATAAACTTACCCTAAGATAAATTTTACTGTGTGTTACTATTTTATTAGTTATAATTCGTTTTGAACGTGAATTAACCTTTGTGGCTACATCATCCAAGGTAAGAGAGAAAACTCAAAACTTGTGTATAGAACTTAAAGTTTCGTGTCTTATACTTATCAGCTATACTTCATCATATAAGATTCACTGCAGAGGGACGCGATGTTATATTTTTTCTTATGTTCAAACCTTACCCCATTGCCTCGATCGGAAAATGAGTCGAAGCAATTACCCATTGATTCATGAAGAGGTATTCATACTTCAAAAGCAACAAAGAAACCGTCTAGAGTGTCCCATCTCTCTAATCCTTGTTCTCAGCTATAATGTATTTAAGAACAGGGCCACAACTAATAGAAATAGCAGTGGCAAAGCCCCCACTGAAGTTACTTACCAGAAATAACACATTGCAACTTTTCAAGCGTGATAATGAGATTAAAGTAACCAATGCGCCACAAAAAAAGGATAAATTTAAAGTCATGTAAAGTTTATACGGTTCGCAATTAAACTTCCATAAATTTAAATTCTTGCCTTATGGTATATTCATTCCAATACTACTGGACATAGACAGTTGTTCAATCAAATCAAGATGAAGTGTAATCAGGTCACCACTAAGACGAAGTGCTGACCATTCTAGATTTTACTTAACAAAGTGTTGCTTCCTGTCTTATATCAATCTGTAGTGTTAAGTAGCGATGTGGGGGTACTAACCACGTACCCATCATATCACTTTGTTTGTACTTGACTATGCCAACAACATAGCGCACTTAACATAACAACATAGACATAGCGCAACAACATTAGTCAAAGTACATGCGCTTTAAACATCAATGGAAAGTTCCGTATCGGTATATTATTTCTCTAATGTTTAGATGTTAGACATTGATAGATAACCTGCATTAGATTTTAATTATAAAATAGTGAAATTCTAGGTTTGTTGGGTTTTTCTTGTCTTAACGTCATTTCCCCCTGTAACTGGGGCTCAGACCGTNGGACATTCGCAACTTTTTTCGACAGAACAAGGAAAACACCTCAAGCAAGTCTACGTAAAAAGTTAATAAAAACCCTATTGTAATAGATTAGTTTATTATGTAAAAAAATTGCAAGCGAAATACAAACTAGTCTTTTTATCTCAGTTCCTACAAAGATCCTACTCCTGGCAGCCATTTTTATGACTTTTTTCGCGGGAATTAATTTTCGCGGTTTTTCTAATTTTGGAATTTTCGCGGGAACTAATTTTCGCGGTTTTTGCCAAAAACCGCGAATAAAGCGAAAATTAGTTCCCGCGAAAATTAGTTCCCTTAAGGTAGACATAGCGCAACAACATTAGTCAAAGTACATGCGCTTTAAACATCAATGGAAAGTTCCGTATCGGTATATTATTTCTCTAATGTTTAGATGTTAGACATTGATAGATAACCTGCATTAGATTTTAATTATAAAATAGTGAAATTCTAGGTTTGTTGGGTTTTTCTTGTCTTAACGTCATTTCCCCCTGTAACTGGGGCTCAGACCGTGCCTTTCAAAGGAACCTCTGTTTTGGCAGTAAGGAATTTCTTGGCCGAATGCCCTTCCTGATTGCCAACCAATGGCTTTTTCTTTTGTGCAGTTCCAAAATTCTTTATGCCTGCTCGGAGAATCGAACCCATGAAGCCACGGCTTCTCGTTGGAATTCTAATGTATTAATCGTAAATGAAAGTATATGACCCATCCATCACTTTTTGATTTGTTCTTGGTAATTGACATTAGGTTCAATCTCATTTTCTACTTAAATACGTAAAGGGAGCTATTTTGGAATTTTCCCCTCTATCGATCCTTACTGTTGTTCTCTTAACAACCAATGTGATTCTTTTTCGGTTTTGATTTTTCCGAATTGAGATATTCAAATAAACTATTCACTGGGGCAGAATTCTCCTCTAAAACAGTGAATACTAAATATCATGGTCAATGTTTTTATGTTCTCATATGAGGAAAGTACTAGCTGTGTTTTGGACATCCTATCAAATGTTAAAATCCTTTTGACACATCAACTATATCTTTATAAGAAAAAAACAATGAAACAAATCGGAATAATTGTGAATTTTTCATTAGAATATTTTCTTGCTACTTCTAAGTTCATCAGTCAAAAATTGAAAATTGAAACAGTTAGTCAAACGTTTACAACTTTAAACGATTGTTAGTGATATTAGAAACAAAAAAAGAACAAAATATAATCTGAAATCAGGATACAAATTCTACATAGGTGTAACTGCACAAATTAAATCTAAGAAAAGGAAAGGAATCATAATAATTCAGTTAAAGTTTTGTAATGCAGTTATCTTGCACGCTGACAAGCCTATATATAAATATGTATATATAGATATGTAATGCCCAAAGAAATTTTTTCGATAAAAACTGTGCATTTATATTGATATGCATTTCTTTGGGCTTTATTTATATATATATATATATATATATATATATATATAT
>RDPX01000022.1:3264696-3282178 GCA_003991215.1 Morbakka virulenta
TGCTGAAGTAGTAGCGTCACGTTTGAGGGAGTGGAATCTTCTTGGTCCGGATGCCCGGATCTCTTGATTTTGAAGTAGGAATACACCATTCTCCAGTTTCTTTACAAAGACTGGTTTACTCTGTTACTGTACTGATGTTCAGGGATTGTTTCGTACCCTTGAAGTGCATCACGATCCTACAGAATGGAGGCTATTCATAGATGCATCTGTAGTAAGTCTTAAAGCCGTCCTCCTGCATAATGGTAACGAGCAGCCACCAACTCCAGTTGCACATGCAGTTGGAATGAAAGAAACATACCAAGCTATGGAGGAGGTTTTAAGCGCTATCAAGTATGAAGAATACCGGTGGGAAATATGTGGTGATCTTAAAGCTGTTAGCTTACTCTTAGGATTACAAGGGGGTTTCACAAAACACTCTTGTTTTTTTTGTGCCTATGGGACAGCAGAGCAGATAAAAAGCACTATAGACAGATACTAGAGACGATCAAGCTTTATACCAGGTGAGCACAATGTACAACACCCTCCTCTGGTTGATCAACAAAATATACTTTTACCCCCACCGCACATAAAGTTCGGCCTGATGAAACAGTTTGTCCGGGCAATGGATAAAAGCCGAGAAGCCTTCACATTCTTGCAGCAAAAATTCCCTTGCATTAGCGATGCAAACTCAAAGCTGGCTTATTTGTTGAACCTCCAATCCGACAGCTACTTTTGGATGATGAGTTCAAAACTACCTTCTGCAGTGCAGGATTGACAAAAAGGATAATCTGATCACTGGGAGGAGATGGAGATGGATTGGACATGCCTTGAAGATGCAACCAGCCTTTATACTCAGATTCCCTCTCCACTGGTCACCTAAGGTAAACAGGAGGCTTGGACGACCTAACCAGAAGGAATAAGTAAAGGCTAAGACCCCTCCTGGACAATGGATGAAATTCGTTCCTGCCCTCCTCGGCACAGGGCGTCAATGACAGTAAGAAACTAGCAAGTACTAGTAAGTAGTAGTTACTCCAACGTTCAGGGGCGTTGTAGAAATATTGCGTTTTATCTTTGGAAGCTCTGTCGCTGACCGTTGACTAATGTAGTATTATTGGTGAAGCAAAATTTGTATTTTTCCCCTTACCTGTTATTATTGAAAATTGCATAGTGTGGAAGACCTTGAATCTTATCCGAACCAAAAATGGAAGATGCATGGCATCCCGCAAGAAGTGGGGATTCACTACAACAGATATCTGCAGCTATGGATCGGTGCAAACAATTGCCCCACCTAATCTGCCCCACTGCACCATGCTGCCACCCAGGTGACCTGGCACTCCCCTCGGCGGAGGCTTTAGATTGAGTACGTTTCTAGAGTACAAGTGTCTAGCAGGACAAGAAGAAGATGATTATTGAAGAAGGATTTGACATCATTTAAAAATTAATATCAAAGAAAATGGCTCAAATCCGACTTTTTCAAATATTCTTTGAATTATTTTTAGGTATTAGTTATTATGGAGAGTGTTCTGATAAGCTTTTTTTTCTGCTAAAGACCAGTTTTGTAACATCTTGTGTAATTTTTTTTTCAACAAACCATCGTTTTGCAGTTATTTCTCCTGAGTGGAATCAATCTTTTTATGAATGTAGCGGGGGTTGCTGCACGGCTACATAGTAGCTCTCTTGTGTCTGAAAGCTTTCCTCTATCATGAGGCCTGAATAGTTTTAAGTCTAAAATCAACTCTTATCTTTCAGCTCAACTTCTTTCAATTATCTTTCTTTCCTTCAGAGATCAATATTCATTTAACGACCTTATGCCATGTAGGATTCTTAACTATTAATAATTAAAAATAAAAATCTGGTCTAAATGGTATTGCTCAAGTTTGTTTCAAAACATTCTTCCAGAAATTATTAATATTATTTCGACACTTTAGCCAAATTATCCTGGGACAATTAAATAATTTTTAGAGTCATAACTCTTTGACGATCTTCTTTTATCTACCTAAATATGCTGTTTTGAAATTTGTATTCATTTCCATTATTTTGCATGTGATGAGTAAACTAAGCGTTTTGTAACAGGAAGTTATTAAAGTTCCTGTTACGAAAAAAACTACGTCAAAAACACATTTTCTTCTCAAAATAGAACCAGAAGTTTTTTAACTGCCTGTTTTGTTTTGTTTTTAATTTTAATCTCACTGTCTACAATTTTATGCTTAAATAACCAGAGACAATAGTTGTTTTGTGCTTTTGTGAGTCTATTAAGTGACGGAAAAACCCCCAAGGTTGATCAAGTTGCTGAAACCAACTTCCAATTTGCCTGAAGAAATTCATATAATAGAAAACCAAGTATTATTAGGTTTGATAGATCAATGCATCCTGCAATAAATTGAATTCTCCCATTTCCATGCTTTTGATGCCGCACAGTTGGAAAATTAAACCTTATGAAGTAGTATGTAAAAATCATATCGTAAAGATCGTAGTAGTATATCGATTTCTGGCCTTTTGGCTAAGATCAAGTGTAGAGCTATGGTCTCTTCTTGGTTGGGTTTTCGAAAAAAGGGCCCAACCATGCAGGACAGGTGGTCTGGAGATGCTTAAGCACTGTCTGTAGACCAACCCAAGAGGAAGGGCCTTCCCACGGGTAGTCCTGGAGGACAATCCGTAGGTTTTGCCATTTATTTGGTCTTGCGTGCTTTCTACCCCCCTTTTTCTTGATATCTTGCTTCCCTTCGGGTCTTTCATAGATGGGAATCTGTTAAAGTCAAAAATGGGCCCACTGTTTACCAGAGGTACCACCAAAGAAAGACTCAGTATGGAAAGATCACATACATCATGTACATACCTATGCTGCGGTTTGATTTAAACATTTAACAAAGAGTATGATTGGTGGTCTGGATATCATAAAATTTTAAGGAACAGATTCTGATCTTTCCATCACCAATAATACCCTCTAGAAGCCGGAAGGTTTCCTTTTTTGTGAAAAAGTAGATTCACAAATAAGCTCAATTGCTTTCTTTCCCACTTTAAGCGTGTACTTATCAGCTTGTTGCCTCTATCCATGTTCCGACGGCAATACCTCGTTCACGAGGTTAACTATCTGGGATCTCAGTGAAAATGATCAGGACATGGTGCAAATATGGGCTGAGTAAATGCATGCCTTATTTTTCATTATCTTATCTTATAATTTTAACACTAGACCTGACGTCTAGTCTTATGCCCGCAACAACGATATGACAGTGATATCAATTTAACTTGACTGAAGAAGAATATCTTATTCAATTTCGCTTGCGGCACTTTCTAGCCCATTGATATGCATGGAGATGCCTTTGTACTTTCTTTGTTTAATGTAATTCAGCTTCCAAAACAGCAAATATCATTATCAAAATTGCATCGTGATCTTGGCTGTTGGTCAACGAATGACAAATCGCATTACGAAAAGGTCCAGATCATTCCCGTCGGTGTTAAGTACTTCATCTAATATCTAATATCTGTATCCTGTCTCGTAGTGATTGCCATACAAGGCAGTTGAACACCAGTTGATCATTATCCGAAAAGCAAGAAATGACGAATTCCTTTAGATGGTGCATTAGTATTGCACTATGTTAAGAACCATTTCAAGTGTGGTTTGTGGGGTTGAACGAACGTTTTAGGGGTTATAACAATTGATTTTTATAAAATGCTACTGCACAATATTACGGTTAGTCTTTTGCGGCTTCTCATGAAATACTGTAAAATCATGTCACATGTCATTGCTTTTATTACTGACTTTGATGTTTTAAAAAAATTAGTTTGGAGCTACCCCAAACCCACAATCGAACCGATACTGATGTAAAGTTTAAAAACAGGATTTTTAACGCAATAGGAAATTCCATGGATGTCAACGCGACATTTTAATGGTTTTTTTCAATATCTCTTCAACTAAACTCTATTTGTAAAAGGGAACAATTTTAGTGTATATTAAAAAGAAACGATGTAGCACAATGTCAAATAAAAGTCTAGTTCTACTCTTCATTTCTTCTTATAATAACTCCCATGTTTATTCAGTCACTTTCTCCGAGTATTCCTGTCATTACAAAAACAAGACATGTAGTTTGCATGTATCTTTTATTGCTTGGACTCCGAAAAGACCGGACCATCTATCCTGAGCGTCGGGCAAAGGCAAGAGTTCTTCTCTTATCATGAGTCTCCAGAGTTATAAGTATCAATGTGGAAGACGGAAAAATTTGGAATTTTTCCCTGTTTTTTTTTACCCTAGGAAAGGCTTTAAAGCCATTTTAGAGCATAGGATTACTTTCCTTATCTGATATTTTTCTTTGTACCTTCTTTTTAAATCTTTTTTAATTTACGACTTTTTCCCTTTCCCAATTTCATCTCCGAAAACATGTGTAATCTTAGTAGCATACCACTTATAAACAGAAGGGAGAAAAAAACTGGGCACAATACTCCCAGGAAAGAATACGGAAGAACAGCTTGAAACGTTTCAACCCCCGCGTACTTTCCTTGAAGTGGCATACTGCTAAGATTGTACATGTTTTCGGAGATGAAATTGGGAAAGGGAAAAATCGTAAAGTTAAAAGATTAAAAAAAAGTACAAAGAAAACATATCAGATAAATAAAGTAACCCTATCTTCTAGAGTTGCATTCTTTGGGTAATTTGATAAGGTTTTCCTTTGCAACCTACCCATTTGATCACAGATACATACTGGGGGGCGTTGCTGTGGGCTTTGGATATTCACATGTTTGGCGGTGAGGGAAGGTTGGTTTCCCGTTTCATGAGGCCTGACCGGGGTGGTCTTCCTGTCTCCCTCCAGCAGCTTACACAACATCATCAACAACAACAACAACAACGCGGGGTTTGAACCTCGCACACATTAGGTTTTAGCAAGAATCTTGCCTGTGCCTTCATTAACAATTATAGTGTGATACAGAATATCCAAAAGGGTGAAAGTGGTGCAGGAATATTCACTACAAATTTTGCCTGAAGTCTTGTTTCCTGTTTATAATTTTTTATACATTCCTTTATAGCTACTTTGTCTCAACAACGGGCTAAATAGCGAAACAGACGCAACACAATTTTACATTTTAATAGATGATTACTTTTATTTCATATTTACTTTTCAAAGACTAGCACAATGAAATTAGTTATATTCTTCCAAACTAAATAATTTTTACATTCTTAGAAATTGAATAGCACGTAAAAGGAGAACGTTAAGACGGAGTCCATAGGAACGAGTCTAGCCTCTTTTAACATGAAATATTTATCAAATTTTCAAATTTTTATTTGTAGCGGGTGGCTAAAAGTAATTTTTCCCGCTCAGAATACACCAAAAAGTACAAAGTAAAAAACTGTCTGTTTTACATGAAAATATTCTACGGAAACCAAACCCTCACTTTGTTGTAAAAAAACAATCCCTTATTTAGCATCCTTGTGACACACAGTTTTCCATGCTTACATTTCTTTCAGTGACTGCCCGTTAGTTGATTTTTTGTTTCAAATTTTACTGAATTTTTTCCTTTTCCCTATTCATAATTTAAGGCACTTTTAAATGTGGTGTCTAAACCCTTCCTTATACAGCAATAATTTTGTTGTTGGGTTTTTTTCCCTCATCCCCCCGATAATTATTCGTTGGATCTTAAGTGATATAAGTGAAGCCTTCCTGAACTCGACTGCGTAATCAAATTCGTGAAAAACGTAAATTGTAAATCTAATATTTTCAAAAGCAGAAAGGTGACTAAATAGATTCTTGTTACAGGTGTCTATGGTAATTAAAGTCTGCTTTTGGCAAATTAGTCTAAAATTATTAAAACTCATTCAGAACTTCCTTTACGTTAAGGAAACTTCCATTCTTCACAATTGCTCTTCTCTTTTTCTTAAATTAAGAGGAAGTCCTTGTGTTTCTGAAAAAAACCAACAGCTACCTGATTCGAAGCAGTATGATATGCTACTTCTCAATTAATCTGTTTAAATAGATTCTTGATTTCTACTATTTTCCATTTCCCTTTCTTTCTGATTTAATTTCCTCAATAGTTCCTTGTATATTTGTCTAATTATTTCACAATTTTTTAAAATGGAAACAAACCATATCCCTTCCTTTCTTGTACGTCACTCATCAGGATAGAAAAAGCTAAACCTCAACACACTATGCTCACCCACCTTCTACCCACCCTTCCTTCCCAGTGGGACTAAGGATGATTTATTAAGGCTAGTTCTGTGTGAATTACTATATTGGATACCTTATCATAGTTATATTTAATTGGTAATTGAGGGATTATACCTTGCAGATTATTTCCGATATTATAATTTATAAATGCCATAGATCAAATGTATGACTTGAATATATATATATATATATATATATATATATATATATATATATACATATATTACAATTATTATTGTAATACGTTACCACCTGTAATTTTTATTTTTGATCAGCTGCCTCCTTTATTTGTTTAAAAAAACTCGTACAGTACTTGTAGCATTATTGCCTGATGATCGAAATATTGTGAAACTATAAGTTGCAATCACAATTTGTATTTTTCGTGTTTTACCTTATGTATATATATATATATATATATATATATATATTCATTGATTACAAAGATACAACAACAAAATAACAAAATATAAAACCATCTGTTTCACGTTTTCAGATGGTCATCAGTCATTTGCATATTACAGGATGTCCAAATCGTATAATATCGTTTGAACATAAATTCCGTTTAAACAAGTGAAACTGACAGTTACATATTTTGTTATTTTGTTTGTTCTTGCTTATGATATGTTCTTGAACACTCTATTTGAAAGAATATGGAGCATCCTGGTTGTATATACACGGAAGACACACACACACACAGATATATATATAGATATATATATATGTGTGTGTGTGTATCTGTCTGTATGTATGTATGTATATATGAATGTATGTATATATGAATGTATGTATATATGTATGTATGTATATATGTGGGTATGTGTGTATAAGCATATGGAAGTAATAGAATCCTTGGAAAAGTTGCTGAATACCATTCTTCGATGAACCAGATAGACGAGTCAAAGTTGACGCGTGGTCAAATAAAAATTATGATGGATAGATTTCACTACACTCAGTTAAAAACCTCACCCTTTAGGAACAATAAATATGCGGTTACGACACACCTCTTTAGGATCCTAATCATAAGACAAGTTTGTTGTACTAAATAGCATTTGTCACAATTCGGCCTATTTGAGTGAAAAATGAGTTGCAGTCCATCGGGTGATGAAGAAATAACTATGAAAAGTAATATCACATATAATTATGTGTCAAGAAATATGTTCCATACTCAGAATCTTGAAACCCTTCCTCAATGATACCTTTGATGGGATTGACAAGCATCCTGATTTCAAATAACATCTCATGGGATTCTTTTGGAATATAATGAGAGATAATTGCTGAAAATGCCATCGTGACTTGGTTTTTTTTGTAATACTTTCTTTTTAGTTCTGTCCGACGTATTGTAAGTCATTCTGTGGTTGTTCTTTTTTGAATAATTACAAGTAGTATTCACTCTGAGTTTCGAATTCAGTTACAGTATACTGTTTAAGAATAAGTAAATAAAATACCATTGGTCAGAAAACGTATAAAGGGTATGACGGAGTGAAAGTATGAATATTGACACTTCACTTTATAAGTGTGCCATCTTATTCCATCGATTTGGAAAGGAATTTGACTTGCTAAATAGAGATGCCAAGATGCAAACGGCAATCCTAATTTAATTTTTAAGTCAAGAGTAAACAGATGTAAAATTCATTAATTACCGTGGACCTACATCTGTAAGGATCTGGCTTACAGAATGATAGCTACAGTATAAAATGGAGATCGAATGGCTTCAACACAAGCCTTAGTTCATCCACGTTCCACGGACTAACTTCTAACACAATACTGGAGTCAGGCTTCTGAAGCGAAATAGGAGGCTGGATCTAGCTCTACTTTATGCCGACTTGTATCTTTCCGTTACATGGGTATTCATTTTTGTAGTCTTGTGTAAGAAGCAAATGAAACTTGAAGACATATCTGACCAAGCCTGACAAAGGGAGAAGTATCTCTCGAAACGTAGCTCGGAAAAAGCTTACGACTAATGACATGATAAAGCTCTTACATTTTTGGCTTCCTCTGAGTCCATAAAGTTCAGAATTTTCAAGATTTCTGACCAAGTTGGTAAAATGCGCAAAAAGACAATATTCTCATTAACCAGCGGACATAAAAACGCATTACTTTCTTTCAACATGGTCAAGAGTCAAGCAGAAGTCTACGATAATTGAAAGTGCCTTGTCCATATACGAACATCAAATCAAAATTGAAAGTTGTTTTTACTATGTTTAAGTTGCAATTTCACTCTATCCGTAGGATTTGAAAATCGCTTTTTTTGTACCACTAAGAGTGGCAGTTTTTAGGCCGTCAGTTGAATCGATCATGGTTTTTGGACCAGAGAAATGAGCATTCGCAGAAAGTTTAAGGTAAACTTGCCATGAAAATATTACAGGAAAATATTATCTCGTACACAGTATGACCTCAGCATATTTCAAATTTAGTACTGTATGTCAAAATGGAGAAAGAAAGTAACATTTTTTGGAGGGATGGTTACAGAGTTCAAATTATAAGAGAAACTGTTCGTAGGATGATGACTTAGATAGCTGAAACTCACGCGGATATCGGAGGCAAGCACTTTCGTTGCAAAACACTCAATGCAGTGAAATAGGAAATATGCCAGTGAACAGACTGTGGCTGCAGAACACAGTACTCTTATGAAAAAGACCCAGCTACCTTACCTTCTATGCCATTCATTTATTTATGTTGAAGATTACTGATGATTATTATTATTGTTATGATGATGGTGGTGGTGGTGGTGATAGCAGTTATGATAATGCCGAATACCCAGCCAAATGTAGCCTACTTCTTGACAATTCTTGACTTTATGGGTTCAATGGAAGTAATAAAGACTGTCATGTTACAGCAAGAAAAATATTTTAAAAATACAATACATTTTCTAGAGAACAGCAATTACATCAAGATTATATCTTACACTCTTCTATGAAATATGGCTTTCAGCACTAAAGAACGAAATACAACCAACACAATATAGATGTAGTGGCACCTCTCATAGAAACTTGACCCCTCTCACCACATTGGCCCATACTGTCGAAGTATAGAAGAACTGTACCTAATCCTACAGTACCATTATAGTGGAAGTAGTATCCCTCGAGGGGTAACTCAGAAATATTCAGGACCTGATAAAGATCCTGTATCTTTATCCCAGCATAATCTTAATTGCCAACACAACCTTTTAATTTTCGTTTGACCGTTTGATGTAAGAAATGGAATCGTTTAGTTTTAATCTGCTGATAAAGTAAGAATAAAGTAATTTTATTAGGAAAATGAGTGAGTCAAACATCTTGGTGTGTACCTTCTGACTCACACACGGGCCTAATGTTTTAATCCATTTAAAGATATTTCTGCACAAGTTTTGTAAAGCTTGTGATATTTGCTTTGAAAGTATAAAGCATGTATTGAATATTTGTTTTGTCTTAGTTTATAATGTCATTTCCTGTATTTTGTTTGTTTTCAGTCATAACCTGATGTCATTTGTAGTAAACAATATATATAAATTTAATATCCTCCCGTTATTAGTATTAAATACTTGACTGAAACCACACAATCTTTGTTTTTTGATCGGGCTCAATTTCTCTTGAAAAGGCAACAAAATTGTAGTAAACAAAAGGCGAAGAACTAGCTTTAAAGGATTAGCTCTAAACAAAAAAAGTGTTTTGGGAGAAAAAAAGGTTTTGGATCCATTTAAAAAGCACATACGCCCAAATCTGGTTATTTATACCACCACTCTCTCTCTCTCTCTCTCTTCCCCACTTTTCTTGTATACAATAGAAACACATTACCAGAATAAAAGCTGTTTACTTTGACTGTACACCATTCTAAACCCCTTAAACAAACCTACTTTTTAAATGGTGCCTTTAAGACCCCTTTTCTTGATCACTACAGGTGTTTTCCTTATATCATAAAATTTAACATTTTTCAACAGGGAAGGCGCAATTATCCATTGACTAAGTTTCAAAACCATTGCTATGCAATGCTCCTTATTTATCCTTTTTAATGTTTGTATTGATTTTCATTGCTGCTAGAATTTCACCTCCGAAAAAATGTACAAATAATTATTACACCTTTTTATCTGTAGCTGCCTGATTGTCACACTCCCCAGCCTCCTGGTGTATTACCTTTATTTTATCTTCTTAACAGCTTCAAGTCTTAGATGAACTGTCATCTTTTGTTGGCCCATGAACTCACCTGACTGTACTACAACTCTCCCTTTTTCATTCCACAACTTGTTTTCAAAAACTGCAACTCTAAAAACGAAATGAAATTCGTCCTGCAGCAAATTCAAAAAAAATTAAAGTTCACTCAAAATACTTATACTTAAAAGGCTACAATAGTCTTAAACTAAGGACGATTAGTAAATAAGTTTCGTACTGGTGGATATGATCAGGATCATTATCAGGCTTCTAAAGCTCCTGAATATAGAATGAAATTAAATTACGGACGGAACAATATTATTATTGTGCAGAAGTGGGTGGGTTTTGTAGCTCCTTTTCAATTGCAAATATTTTGACTCTGTTGCTGAATCCTTCAGTGTTTTAAATGCTTAATTTTACCAGTGCTCCCTTGTTTTATTTATTTGGTGATTTTCTATTTAGCTATAGGTTTGTTTATTTCTGAATATCTATAAGGGATGGTAACTTCAGTAATACAAACAAACCTAAACAGGCGTCACTGAAAATGCAGAAACAAACCGGGTCGAGGATGTCTAGAAACACAACAAGCCTAAAACCTGAAACACTTCAAACAATCAAAGGAATTCCAGTTTCATTTAAACAAACTAAAGATTTGGGAAGCTGAATCCTTTAGCAACTGGGAATTTCTAAGCAGCCAAAGATAGCTAAAGCATTTGTTAGCACTGTAAGTACCAAATGAGGGTCAAGGCAGGCCCTTAAAAAAAAGACCTTTATGTTTTTTCACAACTTTTCCAAAACTAGACAATTTAAGGCTGAAGCTTCAGGCCTCTTAAGTACCCGGCTTTTGACGGCCTGTAATTATCCAACACCTTTTTACAATAGCTGTGATGACAAAGACGACCGGGGACCTTACGCCTGAGGTAAGGCCTTTCCTTCAAGATTTTCCAAGCAAAGTTTATCCTAACTATATTTCAAAGAAACCTGTTATTTAGTAGTTTTATAAGGGTAACTAAAAATAGATACAAATTAACTACAACATTTTCTTAAACAACTTCGAATTGTATAACGAGGGTCGAGTAGCCAAACAACAGTTAAAATTTAGAGGTGATTTAGAGTCATCCGAATACTTCCTTGGAAATAGTTTGCCAAACGCCTTGCAGTTTTAAATTCTTTCTCCACACCTGGAAACTTTAGGGCTGCCTGTCATCCTTTTGCTTACCGAATGAGTTTGAAGTGAATACCAATGTATTATATAGTAATAATAATGAAAATAATAAAAGATAATCTTAAAAGTAATATTACTAATAATAACAATAATGATAATAAGAATAATTTTCTAAGTGGGAGCCATGTTTCTGGAAGAGTGTAAGGTATGTTGTTGATGTAATGTTGTGCTGCAGAAAATGAATGGTTTCTTTTATTTTTCTTGTTGTAGAAATTATTTCCTTTTCCAGAATCTTTTTGTTTTCCCAGTCAAAGGTGTCCTTGTCCAACAATACTCCACCATTTCATGGGCTTTTTGAATAGCTCTCTTGTGTTTTTTTTTCTCTTAGTATCAAGGAAAACTTTGATGCTCCGATGCAGAGGGTAAAACAGTACTTACAATGTAGTCTGTAAATTATACTGTTTCTTTCTTAAAGTGGAACTGGATGCTTTGGCTTTTAAAGTATCGTCCAAGAGGTAGATATTGTGAAAAATAAACACGATATTATTTTGCCCTAGAGTTCGTCTTAGCTGCACAATGAAATCCTTGAGATAGGGTAGACGTATTCTCTTTCCAACTTCTTTTTCTTCTTCATGATTAGACCAGCTAGTTTTTCGTAATGGTCTCTGAACACCCCAAGTATGGCATTAATTGGATAAAAGAACTTTTTGAAGGTGCCTTTTTTCCTTTCTAAGGTCGTATGGGTTTGAAATGCTGCTCCTTTCCCTTCCAAACAGAGTGGTGATGACACCATAACGAGTTGTAACTAAATGGTGTGATGCGTTATTAAGGTACTGGCCAGTGTGATATGGTTTCCTGTAGATAGTAACAGAAATGGTGCAGTCTGCTTGTCTCTTCGATAGAACATCAAAGAAAGAGCAGTTGTCTTTCTTCTTTTTTCTCCATGGTAAACACGATGTTTGGGTAAAGACTTCTGATGTGCTCAAGGAAACCTTGAAAATGATCTTTAATAATTATCATCCTCAACGTATCTTTCCTAGACATTTGATCCTTAGTCTGCTATTGGTAAAGCTGTGTCTTCAAACGCTTGCATGAACATTACAGCAATCACAGAAGATGTTGGAGCGCCCATGGTTACACCGCTGTTTTGTGTGTATATGTCATTGTTCAATAGGAAGCATGTGTTGGTAAGAAGTGCTTGTTGAAGATTCACGAAATTTGGAGGCTTGGCTGCAGTTTTTGGTGGCAACCAATCCCCATGTTCCACTAGGTCCTTGATAATTCGTAAGGTGTCATCAAGGACCTACAAGGCCATGATTTCACCTGCCTGGATTTTTTGTTGTGTGATGAAAGCTGTAAAATCAGTACTGTAGTTGCAGTGATGTAGCTTCTTTTCTGTGTATGGTCATAGAAGGTCAGCCATGTGACGTGATAGTGAATGAAGTGGACTACCAGCGTAGGAGACGATAAAATTTATGGGTACATTGGATTTGTGCATCTTGGGTAATCCATAAAACCTTGGTAAAGTCGAGTCTTTAGGTTTCAATTCATGACAGAGGCAGTTATCAAGAAAATGGTTTTTCTGTAGTGCAGTTATTGCTTTGTTTAATTTTGTCTCTGCCTTCATTAGATTACGTTTAACAGCAGTAAATGTTTCATTGTTGAGGTGTTTACGACACTTTTGGATGTAGTTGGCTTAGATGAGGATCAGAGTTACCGGTCTTTGTCGGTGGAACGGATGGAAATTGAAACATCGTTCCTTAGGCTTTTGATGCCACATCTTTTCTTTTTGGCGAGGTTGTCAATGGGTACTTTGGAAGATTAAAAAGTAAGACATGTTTTTGCTTGGATTGTCTCAGCTTCACTTTTGGGAAGATCTTTTACTGCCATTTAAACTATCGAGACCATTTGCTTTGCAGCAATGGTCTTGGGAGTTGCAGAGAGGTTCAAGCCTTTCACTAGAAGGGATTCTTCTTTGGTGATAGTGACCCACTAGACATACTGCTGTGTCCTTTGGTGACTTTCATGTCAGGTTTGCACAGTTCTTTTGGTGTCTTCCTCTTGTTGAGAGTAACCTTTGCCTGTAAGTATCATTAAAAGACGAGATTAATGCCTGGTAGTGTTCAGGGCCTCATCTGTTAAAATGGAAACATTCAGCTTCCTGAATGTCTTCAGCAAGTCACAAATGTTTCCTTGATTTAAGAGACGAAGGAAGAAGTATCTCTCGAAACACGGCTGGGGGAAAGCATATGCCCCACGACATAATAAATGACCCCTACATCAATTTTTCAACTCTTTTTTTATTATTTTTTCCAAATATTAAAACTCAAGGTCAAACCTCTTTGTAAATGGTAGTTTACCTTTTTGGTATAATTAAAGAAAGTAAATAATCTTACCACCAATATATATTACAGTGAACATATGGCAAGAGTGTATTTAAGAAAAAAAAATAGCATAATCAGGAAAAATGGTATGTGGAAACAAATAAAAGAAAATATCAGGATTGCTGCATGGCTTGTTACGACAACAGAAAATAAGGTAACTACAATGATTAATGATGCCTGAAATTCAAGGCAGCACTGGTTTAAAACATTCGTACCAACATATACGCACATTTTTGTTAAAGTTACAAGAAAAAACAGAGATTCTAATCAAACTAATGGAAAGAGTTATAAACATGACACTAGATATTGATATTGATTTAAGTGTGTAAGTAAGCGAGTTTTATTTATTAAATTTTCATTTTTCCTTCTAGTTTGTTTCGGAACGTATGGTCTGATTCAGTAGGCAAAGTTGGATATCACTGATGACGAGAAGTAAGTCGGGTAGGAAAGAGTCAACAAAAATTATACAAGATGACAAGGTCCAAGGTACATTGGCATAAAGGGAATTCGTGTCAGTGTCTTCAAGAGTTTTAGCAAGAAACTCCAAAGCTTAGTTATGGCGCCAACTGTATCGGCCTTGGTCAAGATGCGAATTTCAACCTGCTACTACATGCGTTTCCGGGGAGAAGCAAAAAATGGACCGTCGGGGAATTGAATAAGATTTCATTCGTAGGGATTTTTTCGATTAGGAAGGAAATTGTTTAGATACCTACCAAAAAGTTAAACACGAATAATAATAATGATAATAACAAGAAGAAGAAGAAGAAGAAGAAGGAAAAAAAAAGAAGAAGAAAAAGAAGAAGGATGAAAAAATAGCTTTACTAGTCCCCCACAAAAACTAATAAAGTGATACTTGCTCGTAGATGATGCTAGCAACATGCCACTAGTGTGTTCATGGTCCAGAATCTTCAAGCGTGCTTCGTTTTGACCTTTTTCTCGGTCTCCACCCTGATCATATTTGTCTGGAGGTGTCCATTAAATGCTATCTCCACTATCTATGTGGACAATACTCACAAGGAACTTCAACAGCTGACCACCTCCTAGAAAGGAGTTGTACAAAAATAATACCTGATACCCCTGTTTTGTTTTCCATTTTTGAACGGAATGACACAGCTCTTGGTGAAATGACTACACAAAGTTCCCTATCCTGTGTTCAGTTACAATTTTAAACCACTGATGTGTTTGATAACTTAGGAATGTAGCTTATTAATTCTAATTAACAAAGCAATGATAAAGTCAGCTATAAGTGGAAAAGAATAAAAAGCAAGAGAAATTTTTTTTTTTAATGGAAGTAAACAGATCGAGGGAAAAAGGTTAAGAATTTAAGGAACTCACTTAATATTGATGACACGCCTCTATCAGGTGTGGTAAAGTTTTTTTACCTTGTAACTTAAATCAAGTTTTTACGACAAAAAACTCTTCAAGTAATTATTTAATTATTAAGAAAACAACCACTAAATAAGTAAATCCTTTCACTGGTCGTAAAAATAGGAGTGAACTCAAGTAAATGAATTTAAGAACTTAACACTATCTCAAATGGTTCTTGGATAATATCCTATTGGTCATTGTCACCCTTTTTAGCAATAGTCTATCTGGCAGCAGCGGTAAGAAAAGAAGCAGTACCAGTAGTTGTAGTTGTATCAGGAGCACTAGTAGTAGTGGTGGTAGTAGTAGTAGTAGTAGTAGTAGTAGTAGTAGTAGTAGTAGTAGTAGTAGTAGTAGTGAAGTAGCAGAAGAAAAGTAGCAGCAGAGGAGTAGCAGCAATAGTAAAAGTAATATTACTATTAGCAGTAACAGTAGCAATAATAGTACCAGTGGTGGTAGCATTGCATTGTAGCGGTATTACAAAACAACAGGAGTAGTAGGAGTATACTAGGAGCAGAGTTGGTAGTGAAAGTAACAGTACATACTAATCGACGAATGTTTTCCAGGATTGTATCATCTGCAGTACGTTGACTGTTAATGCATTTTTATAATTTTTATAAATATTATTGTTATTATTTTAGTATTATTATTATAATATATTATTATGATGTTTTCTTTCGCAGAAACACTGTTATTGAGGAATATTGGCACATGAAAACGTGTTTGACGACCCAGTAATACTCTTTTTCATTTTGAGCTTTATAGCAGTTCCAGCCGGTCTTTACAGAATTAAACTACATCTACAAATTTAAGTCTCAAAGTTCTCTCAAGGGGTCATGTCTCTTAGATCGCATTTTTGGTCAACTGCCACTAGAAGATCATAGCTAAAACCCCTTATAACAAGCAGGATTACAGAGAAAACCGTTGGTATATTGTTCATTCTCTGCTTTTTGAGTATCATGCTGAGCCATTTCTTCAGCCTCTTTTCACTGCATAACAATTCAAAAAAACCCCATCGTGTTTTAGATTAAGGAATTAAACGGTTGCTCAAGTGAATCAATACATAGAATAGGAAAGACCCTGAGATCTTTTCATGCTGGGGTAGACACATTGAAATCTATAATTATTATAATACAAATCCTATACAAAAAAATTAGCACAGGATTTTTGAGGCACTGATTAGCACAAAGCTAACAACACAATTAGGAAATCTGAAAAGCAAAAGGCAAGACAGGAGTTTACTAAGAAAGCCTTATAATATGAAACATTTCTCCCATAGAATTTGAATGATTTTTTTGAGAACGTTAATAAATTATTCCTAAAGACGTTTTAAGCCATACGAGATCCTGAAGCAGATAAAGAATCACACGGATTGGCATAATAAAGAGTATTGCAAAATGTAATAGCAGCGATTGCTCTGAAGATGCCTACCGATGGAAGGAAAGGGGATGTGAAAACTAATGACAGCCACCTCGCCAACAACAGAAAGAGTAGCAGTAGTAATAGTAGTAGTAGTAATAGTAGAAGTAATAGTAGCAATTGTTGTAGTAGTATAGTAGTAGTAGTAGGAATAATAGTAGTAGTAATAGTAGTAGTAGTAATAGTAGTAGTAGTAATAGTAGTAGTAGTAATAGTAGTAGTAGTAATAGTAGTAGTAGTAATAGTAGTAGTAATAGTAGTAGTAGTAGTAGTAGTAGTAGCAGGAGTGATGGTAGCAGCAATGGTAAGATTCTCTTCGTATTCGCTGAGTCTAGTATGATAGATTCTGCAGTATAATCCGTCGTAGTAGGAAAGTAAATATGAGGCTAGGAAACGGAGATGACAACAAAATAATGAAAACAAAATGAAAAACGAAAATAACTGAGAGAAAGAAAACTGAAAGTGATTCTCTAAGGATATTTATTATTATTGTTATTTTGAAAAATTTTTAACTGGCTGATCTTTATACCGTAATTCTCCTTATTAGGCGAGTCACAACTAATGACCTAGGGCTAATAAGGTACTTTCTCCTATCTTTCACATCTCAAGAACTTTTCTTAGGATTCTAGCTGTTCCTAATAAAGCGGTCTTCTGCATGTCCACTATGTTAGGTTCAATATTCAATTTTTGAACCCAATTTTTAAACCCTTTGCTGACACTTCCCAATGTTCCTATCACAACAGGAATCACCTGCACCTTCTTCAAACCCCAAAGCCTTCCCATCTCCCTCTTCAAGTCTTGATATTTTTCAACCTTTTCCTTTTCCTTGTCTTCGATTCTTTTATCTGCTGGAACGGCAATGTCGATTATGAAGCAAGATTTCTGCTTTTT
>RDPX01000022.1:3282192-3299787 GCA_003991215.1 Morbakka virulenta
AGCGTTGTCCCAATCGTCGTGGGAAGCTTAGGAGTGGTGACGAAGCGCTTGGAGCGCAGTTTGAAAGAGGTAGGCATCCCTGATGTCTTGGGTGGACTCCAAACATCTACCATCATTGGAACTACCAACATATTGAGGAAGGTGCTTAACCTCTAAAGCTACTGGTCGGTAGCCGGGGTTAAGTTTTCTCGTCCGGCAGGTGAATACCATCTCCCTGTGCGGGCTGTCATGCTGGACATGAACTTTGTTTATATTTATTATTATTATTATTATTTTACATTTTTTTTCAGATTTGCTTTTTAAGATCAAACACCGGATCTAGTGACCTAGGGTGAGTGAAATTAGGAAGTTTTGTTGTTTTGAAAATATTTGTGTGCTATTTCAAAATATTTAAAAATTTAGTTTTATAAAATATAGCAAAATTGTTATAAAAGGATAATTAAGGTACAAAATCAAATTCACGAACATTAGTTAAACTTTACGACAGAAAGTAAAAAACAAAAATATAAAGCAGCGTAAAGATCATGTGTTTGGATAGCTGATGCTCTTCTTAATACATGTACTCTGCTCTTGAGTGCTATTTTTTATGTCTTGGAGAGAAGGGTCTCTTGGAATTTTCTCGAGATAACCATTAGTGCCTTTCTTTATCAGGCCCAAGGCTTCAACTACAACTGGGACAGTTTTAGTTTTTAGATGCTACATCTTTTCAATTTTGATTTCCAAATTCTTATATTTTGCGACCTTTTTAAACACTTTTGCGGAGAAATTTCCGTCTGATGGCAACCTCATGAGGTCAGAGGTGCTAATTTTACTACTGTGGCATCAGTATGAATTGGGAATTCCCAAAGGACAGTGGAAGATTGTTCCTCCTTAACTGGTACAGGATGGTGTTCATACCAGTTGCTATTGGTGTCTACATAAAAGTGTTTGTAGATTTTTCAGTGAAGAAATTGACATACCCTGTCGTGTCTCTTGCTTTATCTCTCCTGGTGTTAAGATAGAAAAAGCACAGACAAGGTGACTAGTCATTCCTGTCTTTTCCTCGCAAAATCTACATTTCAGGTTTGAACCATTGTGCAAGACATTAGCCTGATAATTTCTTGTAAACAAGCTATGATACTGGTAGTCAAGAATTTAGCTTTCCGTTTTCAGTTTCAGTCCAGAGCTTTAAAGTCACTTATGGGTTCTGTTTCTATCCAGCGTATCAGCGTTATTCGCTTAAGCTGCGAACTGTTTGAGTGGTGGCTTTCCTTCCCATCCTCTTTCAAGTTGTTTTATCCCTACCTTTTCAGCGCATTTTTTTGTTTTACCTGCAGTCTCAGAAGATGATTATACCTCGTCGTTCTTAATTTCTAGATGCAATTCACGAAAAAATTTGTTACATTCCTTGACAAGCAAGTCGAGCTTTTTCGAATTTTCATGCAAGTTAACCAATTGAAGCGCCCAGGAATTTGCATTATCTAAATATTGGAAAAGTCTTATATTCGAGGTTTTATATGACAGTTTCTGTATTATAGGAGAGTAACTGTATTAATCCTCTTTCTTCTTCATCATTTCTTGGGATGTATAGCCGGTCTACGTCTAACTTTGGGTAGAGCATCCTATGACAGACGAACTGTTTTCTGCTTTGTTAAAAAATCTTTGTTGTTCACTTAAGTTCCAGATGATGATGTTGAAACTACATGTTACTACTGGTATTACTAGGGTGTTGATCGCTGTTACTCTGTTTTCTGAATTCAATGTTGTTTTCATGATCGACCTTACCTGCGGTGCACTCCACGGATATTTTCTTTCATTTTTGCGTGCGAAAGTTATAGCTGTTTTCCCGTCTTCTCAGTAAGACTGTTTGACATCCTTTCGAAAATGTTATTGTGAAAATTAACATTTTTTTCTTCGTGAAGCGGGATAGTCTTTAGCCTTTCACCTGTAGTTTTTATTTTAGCTATTGAGGCCGGGTATTTGTTCATTACTTCCTATTTAGTAATTTCGTATTACTTTTCTAGCTTTCCCAGTTCTTATTGCTTATCTTTCTGTCTTTCCTCTAGTAAAGAAATTTCTTTTCTAAAAACTTCAATTTTCTTTTCAATCTTCACTGGTCACTTGGGTTTACTAGGTTTCTCTTTATTATTTCGTTCTTTTTCTTTTTGCTTTAATTCCATATTTATTTTGAAGGAATTTGTATGCTGAATATATCAGTTGGTTTTGCTCTGTTAAATCAGGGCTTATTTCTTCATAGTTATTTTATTTCTTCATTGCCTAATACTAGTATGATATTATATTTTTTTGTGAGTTTAGTTTTTCGTGAAAGGTTCCCTATCAGTCGTTTTATTGTGCTTGGCAATACATAGCTCCTCGGAGATGTCTGCTTTCATCAATAACACCTCCCGTTGGCTGGCATCATCCTCCTGCAAAACACCTTTACCAATAATATTTCCACTTCTCTATCGCCTTTAATTTCAACACCATGTCTTTCAACCTCTGGGATTCCCAGCAAACTTTCATCACCATCTACATTTTTATTAATTGCAACCCTCGATCAGTTCTTTATCATCTACTTCCCTTGTTTTGTTTTTTTTGGGTGGGGGTTGTTTTAACCTCGTTTGCCCTCCTTCACAGGGACTTGGGTTTGGCAGTGAGGAGTTTTCTGGCCGGATGCCCTTCCTGACGCCAACTGATGACTTTTTCTTTAGTGAATTACCAAAGTCGCTCACTCGGGGAATCGAACTCAGAACTCTTGGTTACGGTGCATTTCCACTAACCATTAAGCCACTGCTCCTCTATCATCTACTTCCCTTGTGTCATTCCTAATCTTTTCTTTAATCGGTGCTATTTCCATTTATGCAAATTCCTTATCGCGCATGATGTATATTCTTACTTTTTCTTCTTACTTTGGCTACTTTTTTGCATTTAAACCATCAAGGTTACCACTTTCGCCATTGCAGGTGTACCATTTCATATAAGTATCTTCGGTATCATTATTTTCAGGTTTTTTCTCATGCTTAGTGAAAACAATATAAAACTTTCTTGTATTCTTTCTTCCCTAATCCATCTTTTACGCTATTATTATTATTATTATTATTTATTATTATTGTTGTTGTTGTTGTCGTTGTTGTTGTTGCTGCTGCTGTAGTGAATTTTCGAATTTAGATACCATTTTTTTATGATAAAAGAACGCGTTGAGCAGGCTATAGCCAATGGCTAAAATTGTTTGTGTCATAACGTCTCCCTAATTCTTCAACACCTTCCCAAGTATACTAGCCTTTCCCAACAAGTGCTTCTTTTTTTTTCAAGAAATTCTGTCTTCAGGTTGACACCCAATTTTTAAGACACAGATGCAGCCTCTTACTGACACCACCAAGTGAACCCACTACTACTGGAATTACTTCATTGTTTTTCAAATCTTGGAGCCTTGCAATACCTCTTTTTTTAATTATTGCTTTTATTATCATAATCAATATAATCATTATTATAATTTAATTCTTGTTATCCTTTTTTATGATTACACAAGACACTAAATTGATTTTTATTTTTCTTGAGGCCAAGACCGCCTCAAAAAATGCTTAGGAAAAGAAGGTAATCCATTTTTAATTCTTTCAATGTCCAGGTCTGGTACCAGGCAAGATGAATAAGACGTTAATTAACTCATATTTAATGGGGATCTGTGCTTTTGGTGGAAATGTGAAGATAAAACAAGATGTTCGAGTACAAGTATTTGGAATCGAAAATAAAAAGGGGGATGTTCAAAGTAGACTGGGTTTGCCCGAAGATGATCATCATTATTAGTAATCTGACGAGTTGGATATTCTCTGTAACCAACGTTTGACCTATCATCCAAGCCTGTGCATCACATAAGGGATAACAGAACATGATCAGCTTCACTCCGACAATGCCACTTGAAGAAGCTGAAAATCTCTCAAAGAATGCTAAAAGGCTAATAAAAGAGTTACTTAACTGTCTTCAAACATTATTTCCTGTAAGACACAAGAATTAACTGTCCACTAAACTCGTACCCTCCTTTAAAGATTTTTTCTCACGTTATATCCACACCCATTAATAATACTCGACCTAATTCCTTTAATGTAAATCTCTTTTTGTTCTTGACTAGCAGGCATAGACGAGCTTTCACATTTGTGCAGAGTGAATGCAAACAACTTGCTTGCCTGCATGACCATTACTTTAGAAAGAAGATGCCTGATTTCAAAAATCTAGTCTACTTTCATTTAAACTATTTTCAAGAAAAGAAATAAAATGAGCATTTCTAAATTTGTTTAAAACATCTTCATTTCTTTGACATCAAACAAAAATATAGATTACAGACAGCTAAAATACATTTTCTCCTTCAGGTGGAGTAACCCTTCCTTACAAACATTATTCGAGCGCCTCTAGTTATTTCTCCCTCCTCCCCTCCCCGCACCTCCTCTCTCAACAACTTACAACATCCTAGTGTTTCGTATATATGTGTCTGTGCTTTTTTTTACTACTAGTACTACTACTACCACTACTTCTATTATTATTATTATTATTATTACTAGTACTACTACTGATGCTGCTACTGTTATTATTACTGCTACTACTGCTACCATTACTACTACTACTACTACTTCTATTACTAGTAGTAGTGCTGTTGCCACTACTACTACTACTCTTGGTGCTCTTACTACTGGTACTACTACCACTTGCCCTACTGTTATTGCTGCTGCTTCTGCCACCATTACTGCTACGATTACGCCTGCTTTTACTACTCTTCCTACCCATACTACTACTAGTACCGGCAAATTGAATGCAAAAATAATGACCGAGTAGATTTCATCGTAGAGGCCAAGGGCACACCTTTATCACCACAAAAAAAGCCAACAGCATGGTGGGTAAGTTTCCTGTTCTTACCTTTTTTAAATCAAGATTTTTGTTGATTTTTATTACAGATCAACTGAGAAACATCTCTTTATGAGTTCCTTTTCAAAACATAGCTATCTGTAGGACAACAGTAAAGGCTTTGTATCAGATTAATATGTATCAACTAGATCTTTTTCAGTGATAAGTGCTGTAATGAAAGATAATTGAGGCTTTTTTTGCGATAGATTATCAGCAAATCAAATTCGGCCCTTTTATTGGCACAGTGTTATGTTGTAAAAAATATCATTGAGGTTAACTCTTACAAAGTTGAATTTACAAAATGAGTTGTGATCATGCTTTCAATGCAACGAAAATCTTATAGTAGAAAGGGGAATTAATCCTCTCAAAAGGAAAACTATTGTGAGACGCTATAGATAGCTGATACTAAGTCCAATGACAATTGAATTTCACAAAACATAAAGCAAGATCCTGTGTTTCTATGCTTCATAACACTTTTTATACTAAGATATATCCATAGAAATTTACTATGAAAAAAAAAAGAAAAGTGAACGATTTGTCAACCGACAAAAATTCTCTAATTAAAGTTTAATATCTTCTATTTTAAGTTTGAGATAGAAGCAGTTTTTCACTGTGAATGAAAAAAGCCGTTAGTATTAATCAGTATCTCCCTCTGTTATCTCAACAATCCACCTGAAGTCTTTCCGTGGTTTATCCTAATGTTTCTTCTCTTCCCTTTGTTTTGCGTTGACACAAATGATATGATTAACTGTTACGACCTGCATATCCTTACATCAACAACCGTAAAGTAATAAATAATTAATAAAATCTACTTATTTCGTTTTTGATATCTACCTCTGAAAGAAATAAGACTTGATTTGATGAGCATTAGTTTCAGAAGGTTGGTTAGGTTGCTGTCAAAAGCTTTGTCCTGTCTTCTTTCCTTCGCTGATTTTTAAGCAAAGCATCATTTCCATAAATGGTGCTATGGTTTGATGACTATCGGCGATATTCGAATTACAGACACCAAGAAGTCGAGCCATTTCATTCCGATTCTTGATCTGCTTAAAAGTAACTTTGTGTACGAAGTTCCTACCTTTAAAACCTGGCAAAAGAGAAATAAATTAACCAATTCAGCATCAATATACAGTGCCAAGTTAAATACTATTAAGGGTCGCTTCACACTTGCGAGATTTCTCACCGCGAGAAAAATCGCGCGTCGCAAGACGTGTTTACACTTGCGGGGCTTTTTCCCGCGGCGCAGTACAGAGCATCATTATTTTTATATTCTTCAGAAGAGATATCCCATAACTTCGGTCTCTCTCTGATAAGATTAATAAAATTCTTACATTCTGTAACTTGTCAATGCCTACATGATTATCTGTACTGTAAATGTATGAATGATACGAAAATAATATGGGTATATATAAAATAAACTTTTATCATCAATATCTGTTTCATTATCAACATTCCGATTGCATTGAACATCAGCATTAATTAAGAATGGCTAACGATAAATCAGTTTTTGTAATTCAAACGGAAAATGTGCACGAATTAAAATATATTGTAATTAGCTATTTTGTATCAAATTATGTGGCCTATGATTAGCTATAGTTCTCTTACGATAGACAAGTTTTCTATAAGGTGGTAGTTTTCATTTATATATCAGGTATAACGACTATTTCTATGTTGAAATTCACTGAATACAACCGTACTAACCAGATATGTATGCTATTCGGGAGGAGAAAGAAAAGCTAATGTGAAAGATACAATAGACATTCGTAGCCTGCTGAAGTTCTTGTAAGGAAAATCTCGCAAATACTTTAACAGGAGCCTAAGCTATGTTGCGAGAAAAATATCGCAAGTGTTAAAGGTTCCATTTGAAACAGTTGCAAGTTAAACTTACTTGCGCCGCGCGATTTTTCTCGCGGCGAGAAATCTCGCCAGTGTGAAGCAGCCCTAAAAGGCCAGCATGCACACATAAGCATATAGGGCACTGACAATGGGGTTTAGTTTAAATATTCTGTATTTCGTATAGAATAACAAGGCTTATATTAATCCTGTATTAACTTTCAAATAAGATTACAAATTATTAAGTCTTTAAAAGTTTTCACGTGATAAGTTTCATTAAATATCAATATATAGTTTTTACCTTTACACAATAAAAGTTTATACCTTTACACAATAAAAATAAGTAAATTTGATTATAAAGAGAATTCATTTCAATCTATTAAAAATTGATGATTGAATCAAAATTGATGATTGAACTCGTTCTGTAACCAAATAATATTTTTAGTCCAATTTCAAACATTGCCAAAACCTTGACTACATGTGGCTACTCATGGAAGGAAAAAAAATTAGTGATGGTATATTTGTAGATAAATAATTTTTTCCTTTACTGCATTTTTTATCTTTGCTTATTTTGACTTGCCCAACCCTATAGCATAGCAGTATGTCAAAGTTCTTGGCTTTTCCACGTTAAAACTAACATAGATAAAATAAGTCTATCTTTGGTAACCAATAGCTACTCTTTGTTTTTTTTTCTTTGGTTTAACGTCATTTTCCCCAGCGATTGACGCTCAGACGGTGCCCTTCAGAGAAATTTTGTTTTGGCAGTGAAGAATTTCTTGGCCGAATACCCTTCCTGACGCCAACCAATGGCTTTTTCTTTTGTAAAGTTCCCAATTCTCCTCGCCCGCTCGGGAAATCAAACCCGGAACCTCTTGGTTACTGTGCAACTACACTAACCATTAATCCACGGCTCCTCATTTGTATTTGTATGTTGAAATTATCTATTTAAAACTAAAAGAATAAATGACCTTTAGTCAAACCATCCACTTTCATATTACCTGGTATTCTGAGCAGCGTTGACGAGTATATGGTCCTCAGATTTTCCTGCGCCAGATTCCTGTTTTAAGTTATAGCCATGTTTTTGGAAGTACTGTGTCTAATTTATTTCTCAGTTCTGAATAGGAGTCGTAGATTTTGGGTTGTAAATGCTTTCGGGGATAAAATTGGGCATGGGATGAACCCAAGAAACAGAAAGTAATCAAGATTATAAAGAAAAATATCCAATACCAAGTAGCCCTTTGCACTAAAGTGAATTTTGGTCTTACTTAGTCTCTAATCAACTCATATTCGTCAATAATATACCAACGGGTCAGGTCAGGTTGGCTGCTCCGTTCAGTCTCCTTCACTTTGCCTGGTCTTTGGTGTCCTCCGTTGTAACTTGAACTTCCTCCATATCCCTCTGGATGACATCCCTCCACCGCAGCTTTTGCCTTCCTCTACTTTCCTTTCCCTTTACCTTGTTGTAGAATGCCTTGTTTACAGCCATTTCTTTCCCCATTCTCATGACATGGCCATATAACCTCCATTTATCTTCTCTTGCATTACATACATATTATTCAACTCTGGAAAACCACACAGTATGTCGTAAATGGAAGGATAGGGAAATGTAGTGTGAAAAAATAAAAGACAACATCTTATATATATATATATATGGATCTAGACTTAGTGTATCTTATGTATCTTAGTCAACCCATATTCCTCAAGAATACATCACACAAAACACATCAAGGTTACCCTTAAATACAAAGTACATATATTATTGAATTCTGATTAAACACACGGTATGTCGTAATTGCAAGGATACGGAAGTGCAGTGTGAAAAAATAAAAGAGACAACAGATCGTTTTTAAAACTGTAAAATACAGACAGATAAGTATTTCAACGCACTACTGTTCCATAAGCTTCGAATTCAATGCATATCTACAGTCAATATAATTGGCTGATCTACTATGTGGGAAGTTAGTAACTTTTCTTGTTCTTTCATTTTCTGATTAGATGATTTTGGGGTTTTTTTACAAATTAATTCATTTTACTTTTTACACATTTTCCAATTTTTTTACCTGAGCTTTAATTACATATTTAAAACACCAAAAGCAAAAAACAATATGTTCCTAATATCATTCTAAAACAAGTTAATTACAACTTCCGGTTGTATATCTTCCATTAATATTACTTTTCTGCCACACGTAATAATGGTGAATTATCCATCTTTGATGATCCATGTCGAACAGGCTCTCTTCTCCTATCTTATATTCTACTGCAGAGAATTTTATTCTCGACTTCGTTAAGTATAGTGAAAAGAGCTCTGCATATGATATGGCCATGCAGCTTTGACCATGGACAAAGCCTTGTTGCTTCAGTTAACATACATAGTATTCGAAACAGCCAGGTACATAGGACATGGTTAGATTCTGCTGTCAATTCAAATTTGATTTCTAGAAGAGGCCCACTCAATTTCATTTTGTTGCCTCGATTAGAAAAATTTTGACACGGTATACACCTCTGTAAGAATCCATCTTAGTCTTTGCCTATAGGAATTTCGTATGCATTTTACAAATTTTTGTAATTGGTTCCAGAAAGAAACTGACTCAAATTAGCGCGTTCATTGCAAAGTTCGAGAGCCTGACGATGGGAGAATTATCCCTCGAAACGTAGCTCAGAAAAAGCTCACGACTCAAGACATGATAAAGTTCTCACTTATGGCTTCCTCTGAGTCCACAAAGTTCAGAATTTTCAAGTTATGGTGATTCTTTAGTACTCCTCCGATTAATTACAACACCCAATAATATGGGTAGCAGTCAACCCAATGCTCAGTAGCAAGACTGAATTAGCTGACGTCGATAAGGCTACTAACCAAAACTTCCCCTAATGCTCCAACAAGTGCATGTTCTATCCCAGCCCAATAGTACTTTAAACAAAAACAAAGAAGTCAATATAAAAGAATGGACAGGAAATTGAGCAATGCGACAAGTGGATGGGCCTACTACACTTCTGCAAACATCTCAAGAATATTAAAAACATTTGTACACAGTTTTTATAAGAATGTAATATGTAGGATATTAACGCTTAAACTTCCGAATCTCTGTGAAAATAATCTATAGACAGAGTTCTAGAGTCTTTCCAATGGTTGACCTTGTAGTCGCACTGGAAGCCATTGATATGAAGAATAATCAAAATGATTGGTCATTTTGATTATTGTGTCATCAAAAGTTAAATCGAATGCTCGTGAATTTTCTTATTTCGTAAATGTCTGTTACGTCATACTATACATTCGTGATATCGTCGACCAGGTACGGCTGTTTTATACTTTGGCAGTGCGGACCTACTTGTAGACAGGGAACGTTTTGGAAAGTGGTACCATACCTATATTGTGTTGTTGTGTTTCTTTCTTCGGTGCTGGAAGCGATATTTCTGGAAATATGGCTATCTTTGAGCTTTCTTTTTATTTCTAATTCGAACTGCAGATGTGTTTAATATGTATTCTTGGTATGCCAAGTCGCTTGTTCTTTGTTTCTTCAGGTTATTTTTAATACTATTGAGAGATTTAAAAAATGCATCAAGAAAAGAGTAGTAAAAATATACTTTTCCAGGCCAAAATTAAAAATACTCAAGAAGTTTGAAATTTGAAGAAAAAATGATATTCTGAAGGAAAGGAAGACGTGTAAATAGATTTATATGTCCGTAATCTAAAGTGACATTCCTTTTTCCCTACAGTATACTTTGTAATCTTGTCGGTGACCTCAATGTGGATGAAAAGTTGTTATCTTATTATTTGATATCCTCGAAAGTAAATCTGAAATTCCTTTCCATTTTCTATATCATCAAATCCTATCGAGTATGCCCAAGTTACCACTAGAAACGAGAACTATAACTGAAGAAATGAAGAAATTAATTCCGCTTGCCTTCTTCTTCTTCTTCTTCTTCTTCTTTCCACGTTTCCCTCTTCAGGGTCACCACAGAGAATTGACGTCTTCCACTTACGTCATGTGTATCTTGCTCGGTCAACCCAAGCTCCCTCATATCATATCCCACACAGTCTCTGCATCCGCCTGCCTATCGGAAAAAAATGTTACCTTCATAACGGATCCTGAAACATCTAAAAGGTGCAATTAATTGGAATGTCTAGCTTGACATTCTTACTATTTCGAATTTTATTCACTAAAGTCAACTACCCCAATTGCCTAAATAATACCACAGGTAATTTTTGCATGGAATTTTGTATCGATACCCATTTGTTGAGGGAGTTAGTCGAGGGTAGGCGTTAGTCATGAAACAATGAAGTGGTATGCGGAAAAATAAAACACAAAAAAACAGGTTTACAAGTCGCTCGCCAAAATGAAGTACTCAGTCAGACAATATTTTTCATTCTGTTTTAGTGAAGAAGCCGAATGCTTATCCATCGAAGACAATTTCCTTTACTTCTGAATCACTGGATCCTCCGATCTTTTCTGGTCCCTTTAAATCTTTTATCTCCTTGTCATCACTGTTTTTAGAAATTTCAATTCTTTAAAGAAAAGTAAGAGATTTCTTTACTGTTGTCATAACTGTTTTAAAAGACCTTCCTTTGTCTTGTAACCCGCTTCTTTTTCCTCTCATACTTGAATTACCGATTTCTGTTTTCCTAATCTTTGTCGCTTTCGCTTCTAAAATTAACTTCAACTTAAAGCTAACTTATGTACCTCTTTTTTCAAACAATCGAAAGCTGTATTAGACAATAGAGCAGATTTTTCAGACGATATAAGATATCACTTTAACAACTGACTATTTCATTTCAACAACCGCAGAGGTTTTTTTTAATTCAGTCGAGAAAACACGAGGCAGTCATTTGATGTACTAGTTGTTTGTGTAGAAAGAATTAAACAAAAATTTAGGTTTGGCGATTTTTATAAAGCAATATTATTTAAATGGCCAAGATCTACTAAAAGTCGATCAAAACTAAGGATATTTAGCTAAGTCCTGTAAATTTTATCAAAGTTGTCGTAATAGTCGGTATAGCAGTTTGAGCACCCACGTTAACCTGAAGTCAATATTAAATGCACAGGCTGAAAAGAGATTTGCGGTCACAAGAGATCCATAAGTAAAAGGATAAAAGAAACCCACAAAGCAATTGCATTTTCAATAAAAATAGCTTGTAATATCAACTAATTCTTTTAAACAACAATAAAATGTAGAATATTATCCCTTTACTAGAAATAATATAGGGAGGCAACTGTTTAGTCGTAGGAGATTTGGAGGGGGATGGAGAATGCGACGAAGTGTTACTCGAAATTAATATGAGATCAGTAAGAACTGAGCATCTGGACACTTAAGTCAATCGATATATCTCTTTGATCATTCCTCTTTCAAAGCATTCTACGAAACGAAGTTGAGGTAACTAATATCCAAAAGAACATGGAATAGATTTTAATTAAAAAGTACTGTATTCCCTTTAATAAAAACGTTACCTCAAAAAAAATGTCGCTCTCTAATAAATGGCGCAGTATTTATTAGAGAAATATGGAAAACACAAAATAATGCACAACTGTTTCTTTTACTTTTCCTCAATACCATAAAAAAAATTCTTTGCAGTGGCGAAGACAATTTAACCGTGGCTTAATGGTTAGTGCAACTGCACAGTAACCATGAGTTCCGGGTTCGATTCCCCGAGCTGTCGAGGAGAATTTGGAACTTTGCAAAAGAAAAAGCCATTGGTTGGCGTCAGGAAGGGCATCCGGCCAAGAAAATCCTCACTGCCAAATCAAAGTCCCTCTGAAGGGCACCGTCTGAGCCCCAATTGCTGGGGAAAAATGACGTTAAAACTAAAAAAAAAAAAAGTTATTGGAAGGGGGGAGGGCGTCGTTAAAAGATCATGTTCAAGTTGCAGGATAAATGACACTGGGAGAGAATCCCTTTTAACCAACGGATTCTGACAAAGAAGATGCAGCTGAGACATTTCATAATTTGGAAGACGACAGTGATTAAAGCATTGAGGTAAAATAATAAGGTCTGATTTTGTTGTACATTCTTTATCGATGACAAAATAATGTTTGATTTGAAATAAAAGCCATCTGATAAATGACGCAAAATTGAGCTCAATATCTTAATAAACGCCGAGGAGTTTATTAGAGGATATGCGGTACGTCCCAAAGTAAATATTATTAATTAGATTTACATTATGTCACTCCCTTTCGGGGAATTATTTTCAAAAACAAGTGAAACAAAATTAGCTTGACGCTTATGCATCGCAAAATGGTCTTTCATGTATATCAGCTGGAAAATATAGAAACTGATTATTGGCACACAAGACTGAGACAAAAAGAACTTTCAAAAGTTATCATATTATATTCCTGGAAAGGCATCTTCACTTGCAGCGAATATTTAAACAGGAAAGTCTTCTCAAAAATGATATTTACTTATAAATATAGTAAATGAAATCTCTGTTTTTTAGACAGTCCTGTTATTATTGTTAGAATTCTGACCGTAGGTACATTGTTAAATCGTTGTTCTTGTCATGGTTATTTTTGTAGGTGTATTTTATCAAATTTACAACTAACATATAAATTACTCATCAAAGTCCAGATAAAATAACTACTCAAGATGACCTGAAAATTCTGAACTTTGAGGACTCAGAGGAAGCCATGTATGTAAGAGCTTTGTTATGTCATGAAAAGGTTACAATTCATGATATGATAAAACTCTTACATCTATCAAGACAACCTCTTCCTCAGACATTAAAAAAGCGACTAATTCAGGACACCTGGCCCAACGATTAGTTTTGTAATTTTTGAGCCATCGATTTGCAGCATTTGCAAAAGAATTTGACTTTTCCCATCCTACTTCCAGTTTCAGATACCCTCAGTGAGGTTGGTTTGTTAACAGAACAATACTGACAATAAAAACAGTAAAAAACAATCAAAAAGACAATCAAGAAGCCAATCGAGACTGTATTAGACATCAACTTGGCCTCAGCACAACTAGAGAAACCGATATAAATTCATAGGTTCTACGTTTGTTTGTTTGCAATTTTCAAAAAGCTCTACCCATTTCCACTCCAAAAGTTTTAACCCAAGTTCTGAAGAGAAGACACAGAATTGGATCGTCCCGTACCCTCCCATTTTCTAATGAAAGTGTATGAGCTCATATTTTGAAAGTGAATCCTAAGTTATTCCTCCTGCAGAGTAATCATTATCATACATTGTTTGCACTAAGAGTGGAACATTACTAAGACAAAATTGTAGACACTTTCTAAAAAGCCTAGCAACCCTTTAACACACCCAAAGAATTAGATGATTATGGCATTCCACCCCCAATTTTAGACAACCACATGTCAGGTCTAACTACAACAGCCCAAGCTTGATTTCTCTAGTAGAAACTGCGAAATATCACAAGAAATCAAGGCGTACAGTTGTTTTACTAATCAGATGCAAGTTCTGTGTTGTTTAATGTATGGACACTGCACATAACTATGATACCATCATCACTGCAAGAGGGGATGTAATAATTGTAACGGTAATTTATCAAAGCTACAACTAACACTTATATAGCTGAACAAGGTTAAGATAAACTGACTTCTTCATAAAATCTCTTCTCAAACAATAAAAGAGAGACTAATTAAAAAGAACATATAGTTCAACAGTTTGTTCAAGCAAATAAATTTGAAATAAAGCGTGACCAAATCAAATTAGTGAATTTTCTTCTCTATTTATCTCTCTGCATTGAATACTGCAATCATCAATGGCATTGCCTACCTAATGATTGTTAAAAGACCCTTTAAAATTGAATTTGCTTTGCTGATAAGATCTCCCCTCATTAAATGACCCGTTATAAATATTGTCAACATCGACATCACCTTCTCAAAATCCGTCTTCACACCTTGAGAAAACCCACTCCATCCTTTTTTCAAGAGGCGTTTAATCTGGTTTACAGCTGATAGGGCCACGACTTCAGATGATGAACAAATTGTATAGTAACTTTTGTTGATTGCACCATTGGTCCACTACTTGAGGACTTCAGAGATGGCGTCAGCTGGAATAGGGAATAAGTGGTGGTTGAAACAAAAACTATAAAGAATACGTTGAGACCTGGGTGTCCAAGAAGGCAACCTTCACTTGTTCGGCGGTGAGAGGAGGTTGGTTTCCCGTTTCATGAGGCCGGATCGAGCTCACTGGGGTGGTCTTCCAATCTGCCTCCAGCAGCTTACACAACAACAACAACGTTGAGACCTTGTAATCCCCGCAATAGATCCTCTCGTGGTATTCTTCCCGTCACTGCACTGAGCAAGTCAATTAGCAACACAAGATCATGGTCACTGAAAACGTGGAGAGTCTTAGCACCCTCTAACGCTCTGTATTCATTAAGCTTGACATTAAGCATGGCTAGGAAAGATTCATGAATTAATCCGTTTTAAACATAGCGTAAACCAAAACAAATATTTTGTGTGTCTTTTTTTCTTATCCTTTCCATTGTCAGAGGTCAAATCAAAAGTTAACCCAACCTTTGCATATCATTGAAAAGCACAATTGGCGTAAAGTTTTATTTGACGTAAAGTTATAATTTGGTTTTTCAAAAGTACGATATTTTTAGGAAAGTAAAAGGTGGGAACAATTAACTGGAGGAAATTTTATGGAAAATAAACCAAAAACTTAAAGTCTATCAAGAGCCTGTAGTCACTTTCAGATATAATTGCCCCAAAGGATTTCACTCTCCTCGTGTTTTCAACGTTCTTTGGTGCACCAGTGGCACACGATGAGTCTAAGTTGCATTCTTTGCAATGGAATTAATAATCGCTATCAGGTACACTCGAGTTTCATTTTGTTACAGAATCAAACAAGTTCTTATAATCTTTTCAATATCAATACGACACTTTTTTTGGTTTTTTTTTGTATTTGTGGTCATATTGCTGCAATAGTTTTTGAATCTGAACGACCACATGTCAGGACCTACAAAATTTTCAAATAAGTCACATGATTGTTCTGTCTATCAATTGTTTCAATTTACAATCGTGTTAATTGTATCTCGTTTGTAAGGTTATCTTTCAGCTCAAATAAAAAGAATTATGATAGACCTTTCCTAGTCTGGATGAAGCTCCCTTAAGCATAGGCGATCATGATTATCAAGGTTTAGGTGGTCAGTAGCATGGAGCATGTCACAGACTAGCTCCCTGCTGTGGAATGGACCGTAAGAATATACAACGCCATGACGCATTTCATAATATTAACTCTATTTGAACATGAGGTTTCATTGAAAAAGGTAATGGAAGGCATGACAGAATTATGTTTTTAAGATTTAATTCTGATTTTCATTCGATTGGGGCAAAAGCAACTGGGAGGACGGGAAATGAGTATTGGTATCATGATTGTCCCTATAACCTCGAGGCGGTTTAAACCTCTGTCTTATGGCAATATAACAGTTAACAGTTTTTCACATTGCAACGTTGCAAAAGACATTATGCCATCAAATGTTATTATGGTGGTATTAACAGAGTGCCATTATTCACAAGATCAGAATGTTATGAACAACTAATTAACTACACCTTTGGAAAATATATCAACCTGTCACCAGGGTTGACATTTGACTCACTATTGGATAAGGAGGGAGGGGGAATGTTTACACTAGAATGTAGGCATATATGGATTACGAATATGCCAAGCAAAATTGATCTTGAAAAAAATTATTGAGAGTAATCGTTAACAGTAAGTAGGCAGATATTTAGGCTTGGCATGTTGATAATCATAAAAAAAATACTAAAATTGATCATTAGAATTTAACTGGTTCTGAACATTCTTCTCTGAATTCTTCTCTGACTCTGAATTTTTAACGTTTTCAAGAGAGTTAATTTTCAGAGGTATAGAAAGAAACTTTTATGTGTATATTTCATCAGTGAACAAACTGTATGGCAGGGAAATTTTTGCTCTATTTTATTTTGGACAAAGACTTTTATTCGGAAAGTATAGCGGCACAAACCCCAGTTTTTCCGTCGCTTCTATAGTCGTCACCGGCTCCTGCGATGTGCACACAATCAACATCTCAGTGGGATCTTCAGATTCAGAGGTATATATTCAATTTCAAAGTAGATATAATGGACTTTTTTCATCAATAAATACAACAACCACGCAAATCAGCATCCTACCAATAAGGGTCGAATTAGAGACATTCGTCCCGAATATCGAAGAAAATAGAACTTAAAAACAATCAGTTACTCAGTATAACATATTGCGAAGGCTATGCAAAAGCTGCGTGAAAGCTTTAAACATTTCAGTCCAAATTTTGCCATAGTTTAGAACAAAAATTGAGATATCTTCATGTAAAACTTACTTAGTACGCCTGACATCCTGCCAAGAGGTTTTTTTGATTGCCTTGGAAGGACTTATCTTAGCCCGATAGCATGATAGGAAAAGAGAAAAAAAATTAATTAAGAACCTCTGTATTTGTAAGGTCTATCCTGTTCTTGGACATTTGAATCGACAATTAATGCGATATCTATACGTACCAGTACTGGTTAGGTGTTTGGTATATATTCATATATAAATAGAGTGTACAATACAGCATAGCTCAATATTTTAATTAAATAAAAAAAAATTAAAAGGTTGCAGTAATTTGAAATTTCATGTTAGCAGCATTTATTTATGGATGGAGATATATGGAAGAGAGAAAAAAGAGAGACAGAGGTGGGTGGGTGGGTAGTGAGTGTGTGTCTGTTTGTGCGCACGTGTGTAATAGAAAGAAAAATAGATAAATGTGTAGATAGGTAGATAGAAATATCAATAGATGGATTGATAGATAGATAGATAAATAGATAAATGGATAGATAGATAGATAGATATATAGATGGATAGATAGATAGATAGATAGATAGATAGATGGATAGATAGATAGATAAATGGATAGATAGATTGTTAGATAGACAGACAGATA
>RDPX01000022.1:3314693-3333633 GCA_003991215.1 Morbakka virulenta
TTATTATTATTATTATTATTATCATCATCATCATTATTATTATTGTTATTATCATCATCATCATCATTATTATTATTAATAATAATATTATTATTATTATTATTATTATTATTATTATTATTATTATTATTAAAATTTTCTACTACAGCACCAAAGCCGAAGGACATCTCCATTATCGGAGGGGTAGCGCCACATCCAATTCTGTAGAGGAGAAGGCGCCGAAACGGTGATATGGTTCCTGCTGATGACGTTCTAAGGTGATGGATCCACAAGTGGAGCTGCCAGTAGAATCCGCAGCGATTTGAGGTATTAGGATCTCAAATGTTTAAAGAATTAATCTTATTATTTGTTGTTGTTGTTGTTTTGATTTTGCAATGCTTATAAGCGAGTTATTAACCAGGGATTTCAAGCAACAAAAAGATAAAAGTATTTTATGAGGAATAAAAGGATCCTTTCTTTCGAGAGTAATTAACATCGATAAGCAGTAGTATTAAAAAAAATATCTGTATGTCGAAAATGATAAGTCTTCACTGACGCTGTAGACTACTAATAACAGGAATTTTTGAAGTATGTGTATAATATTTTAAATGGATACTTCTTCTTCTTCTTCTTCTTTTACTTTCGGCTGCTCCCTTTAGGGGTCCCCACAGCGGATAAGTCTCCTCAACTTCATACGGTCAGCTGCATCCTCTTTCTTTGCTCCTACTGCTCTCATATCCTCTGCTATTGTATCCAAGTACCTTCTCTTTGGTCTTCCTCTTTATCTTCATCCCGGCACCCTCATCTCCAACGTTCTTTTCAATTTAAATGGATACTTATTTTCGTAATATATATGATGTCCCCATGAGAGTAATTTTGGGGATTTCAGTTAGAGATAGGTTATTAGGATTTTGATTGGCACACTGTTCAGCATTCTTAGATATTATACAAAGTGCTCCAACAACAACAGGTAATGTGATGGTTTTTCAAGTGCCAAATTTTTGTTATTTCAATCTCAAGATCCTTGTGTTTACTCAGTTCCTCAAAGAGTTTAAGAGAGGTAATCTTATCTGCTGGTATTGTCATATTAGTCAGAAGACAGGTTTTGTAAAACTGCAGATATTGGGCAATCCTTTCATCCCTATTTTTCTGTTTAGTTGGTGGTAGAATATGGGGTCTTGATATCATCACTGAAAATCCTCACACAAAAGTCACTTATGTAACTCCAGTTCCATCTTGTTTCTTCCATACAGCTTCAAGTCATCTTTAAAAAGTAAATGATAGACGTCTTCCATAAACGTGTCAAGCATGTGAATGACATATAGTTTGCAGGCTGGTTTCTTTTCCGAGAATCTTTTATTATTAATGCAGTCTTTTCAGCTGTTATCTATCTTGTGGGCTCTCCATGGTTTAACACCTTCTGTAGAAATGGAATGAGCCTACTTAGCAAGCTTTAGCTAGAGCAAATGCTCATCATCAGGGCCTGGTGCTTTCCAGTTGGGAGCTCTTGCAGCCTATATTTGACACCTTCTACAGTAATCTCTATTTCCTCTTTTTGTTTCACCACCAGTTTTTCTTTTAACTTCGTAACCATTGGGCATTTGATTTTGATCAGTCTTCTCACTCCATATGTCCTGGCAAAACTCTCTTGTTGATTCTGTGGTCTTTTCTGCTTCCTTTCTGTCTGCAGCACGCTGTAGGCTCGGATGGAACCTCTTTTGAATCTCGGACAAGTTGGCTTTCTCATCCATAATTGCTTGCACTAATGATTTTTCCTTTTCTCTTCCAGATAGTCTTATTTCAACTTGTTGCTGTTCCCTTCCAGGTACATTTATTCTCTCCGCTGTACTTTTAGTTTCCTCAAAATTTCTGTATATGCGATACTGCTTTTACGGTAGTTCCACAGGAGTTCTCTTGGTCCCACCTAGTTCTTCTTCAGTGAATTATTTTTGTTTTACGAGGGTTCCCACTTGGTTCGCCATTCTTTGTTCTTTAATGTTAAATATTCCTTGTTTTTGCCAAATTCTGTGCATCTTGTATCCCGTCTTGTCTAGTCGGCTGATAAAGTGGCACTCTAAAATCCTTTTTTTGTCCTGTCTAGTATATCATCTCCTACCAGTTCTGCCAGTAACTTGATGACGGCCTTAGTTTCCCTGGCTCTTCAGAACTCCAATGCCCGGCGAAGGGCGTTTGGTTAATCCGTCTACCCCATTCATGCTGTCAGGGCTTTTGAGTTTCAACATATTTATGATTAGGTTGTTTCTGGTAGAGTGGTCTTTCCTAGCATCTGACCCTAACAAGGGCCTATATCCTGAAGCAATGGGGTTTGTCGTTTAGAGAAGGGCTGGATATCAAAGGGTTATTGACACAACGAAACCAAAATAGTCTCCCTCTGCCGCGAGGAGCTGATGAAATGCTCAGTTGTGTGTGCCTTTCCCCGCAGTACAGGAGAAATTCCAGAGGCCTTCTCTCGGCAAGTCATTAGTCACCGATGCGTTGGCCCAGGTAGAAACCTAACTTAACCTTACTAAGAATTCCAGCGCGAGACATCTGCTGGATGCCGTCCCAGAATTCAAACGAGAACTATTCTGTGCCCAGCGGATTATAATGAAGAACGACGATTATTATTATTAATATTATTATTATTATTATTACTACTACTACTACTACTACTACTACTACTACTACTACTACTACTACTACTACTACAGAATCGTAACAAAAATTACAGAGATAGCGTACAGATGTTCCTATTACATTTATAATCAATGACTCAAAGATTGAACTTCACCAGAACTACTTCTCTCTGTATAAACGTAACCTTTTTTTAATTCTCCCACCCTGTAATTTAGAGAACAGGTACAAAATTTTAGTGAAATGTTTGAATGTAAAGAGATGACATTTGAAAAACAGTGGAGTTCATAAAATTGGTTTTTAGTAAGTCCCATGCCATGAGATGACTACAAATTTCCCCAGAGGAGAACTTGTTGATGTTTGTGACGAGGATGATCGTGTCAGGCTATTTCTCAAACCCCTAAATCTGTTGATCACATTTTCAAAAACTTAAAATACGTTGATCAATTTCGAAACCTCCAAATAATCGACTTTGGATGCTCTTTATTGACAATAGTATTTTTCTCTCAAGACATCCCTATTCATATGGCAAAAACTTCTCTCTTTAGGGAAAATAAAGAAGGTGAACTATCAACAGGGAATTCCAAATATGTTAACCTGCCGTCAGTTTAGACCCCAAATATGTACTTTCAGTCTTCAGAATATCACACTCAAAATGTGCTTCTCGGTCCTAAGTTCTATACCTCAAATATGAACATGATCACACCCGCAGTAAAAGCCAATGAGTTCACCCCTAGACAAATTTCTGAAATCTTATCCACTTTTCATCTTCAAATTGCTCTATCGGGTTACCCACATGACAAAGGCATAGTGCAAAGTACTGCTTCCTTGAAAAGTGAACATGTTATGTAAACCGAAATTCTTAGGCTTTTGGCTGAGATCAAGTGCAGAGTTTTAGGCTCTCCTTGGTCGGGTTTTCGGCTGCAGGACCCAACCATGCAGGACAGGTGGTCTCGAGATACTTGAGCCTTGGCTGAAGACCAACCCAAGAGGAAGGGCCTTTCCACGGAGGGTTCTGGAGGGAAGGTTCGTATAGTTTGGATTTTATGTTGTCTTGCTTGCTTTCTCTCTCACTTTTTTTCTTGATCTGTTGCTTCCTTTCGGGTCTTTCATAGATGGAAACTTGTAAAAGACAAAAATAGGCCCACTGTTCAGAAGGGGTTTCTTAAATGAAAGGCCCTATATTTAAACCGAACTGGAAGCTGTCATTGTCATATGCTCAAGTGGCAGACCATGTGGCCTTGATAGCAATGGGCACTGGTTCATATCCCGTTCGGTGCATCCAGTATTTTTCACTTTCCTACAATTCCTGTCTACAATATATTATTTTCACAAAAATTTCTTGGGCTGATGTTACCCTGGGAAATTTTAAAGTTATTTTGAGAAATGTTTGCCTTTAATTTTCGACTGGTGGAAAAAGAAAGTTTAATATTTGTGGAGGCTACTTTGCATTTACGGCTGGAGGGCAAAGAATTAAATAAAACATGGAAAAGCCACTTTTAAATATCTCGTGCTTGACACTGTAGAAATGCAAACTACACAACGCACATTCTGCAAAATATTCTTCTTTAGATTTTCTTCTGCCGGTATGTTTACAATCAGTTTTTTGTCCAATGGAAATTCCTCAGCAATGTCTATTTCTGAAGACAATATTTTTCGCACACCAAAATGTATTTCTCAGCCAGGACAAGTCGAAATACATTTTTGAGGATGAATTCCTTTGTCAATTTTCTTTGCTCTTTTCACAGATCATGATGTTCAATATTAAGGGAAGCAAACGTCTTTTCTGGTGATTGTTCACATTCACCTTTGTCAAAAGAATTCCCCAGCCTGTTGGTTTTCAAAGACAATACTTTGCACACAGAAAAATCTCAAGTGTTCTTCAGTCACGGCAGGTCGAAATGTGTTCTTGATCATGAATTTCTGTGTCAGTTTTCTTTTTGCAGATAGAAGGCGCAGTAGGAATTGTAAATGACAGTCTTGGTACCTGTTGCTCACAAGTAAGATGTTTGGCTGGATGCTGTGCTTCAGCGAAATCACTGTTTCCAACTGGGCGCATGGTTCTGCACTGACGTCATCACTGATCTCGATCGGAGGTGTGCTTGCTGGTTTACATGCACAGTAAAATCCCTTCATGATTTGAGTTCACTGTTAATCGGCAAAAGGGAGTATTTTGCTCCTGAAGGGTCAATGCTGCATAACTTTTTGGAGATCCAGGTCAGATAAGGTTGGATAACCAGATTTGCCATGTGGTTAAGAATATTATAGTGCATTCGAATCCACCAGTTATCGCTTCTTGTTCTGTTAACAATAATTCATTCGTTGTCTTTTTTCGTGAAGTGACCAAGTAATTTCATAGTTGAGGCCCAAACAGTTTAATTTCCCCCTTGTTCTTAAGCAATAGGCATGTTCTTTTCCCATATCACTGGCCAAAGGTCGAGGAAATTCATTGCCAAAACAATACAACACATCCGACTGTCTGGACCCGTCCCTACAAAAGTACTGCTACTACAGCTAACCATAGCAGCTACTACTACTACTACTACTACTACTACTACTATTACTACTACTTTTACTGCTACTACTACTTCTACTACTACTAGTACTACTACTACTACTTTTATTGCTTCTTTTACTGCTACTACTACTGGTATTACTACTGTTACTACTACTACTTTTACTGCTTCTACTACTACTACTGCTACTACTACTACGACTACTACTACTTTTACTGCTATCACTACTACTAATAATTACTGTTGTTGCTACTACTACTACTACTACTACTACTACTACTACTACTATTACTACTACTTTTACTGCTACTACTACTTCTACTACTACTAGTACTACTACTACTACTTTTATTGCTTCTTTTACTGCTACTACTACTGGTATTACTACTGTTACTACTACTACTTTTACTGCTTCTACTACTACTACTGCTACTACTACTACGACTACTACTACTTTTACTGCTATCACTACTACTAATAATTACTGTTGTTGCTACTACTACTACCACTACTACTACTACTACTACTACTACTACTACTACTACTACTGCTACTACTACTGCTACTATTATTATTATTATTACTATTACTACTACTAATACTACTACTATTACTAGTAGTAGTAGTAGTAGTAGTAGTAGTAGTAGTAATACTAATACAATTACTACTGCTGCTGCTGCTGCTGCTGCTACCTACAAATCAACAAGAGGTCGTCGTGTTACTTCACTGGTGAACAATTTTATAAGAGCACCGGGCTCAAATTTTGGAAGAAAACAATGGAAAACAATACACTATTGCTTAAAAGCAAAGGAAAAAAAGAACATTCGGGCTTCAACTCAACATTACTTGGTTCCTGCTTTTAAAAAAATATTTTCACAGTTCTGTTGATTCAAGGCAGTATCATCATCTGCCTACTGAAACTCGGCAATCTGACTTTTGTTGGTATTATTTGGGACCGGAAGTTGAAACAGTTTATCGTCTTGTTTGTATTGTTTAGTAGCGGAAGTTTCAAACTGTGCATTGCTGCACTCTAAATTTCCGTTGTTTTATCGCAATGGGAGTTGAATATGTAAAGGGTTGAAGTATTTCCCATCTGGAGGAATTTTATTTGATTTTTGTGTTACTTTTGATTTCAACAGTCGGTACCTTTTATAAGCTATCTCGGCGATTGAGAGTTCATTTTTGTCAGTAAAACTATCGGATCTCATCAATGGTATGACGATCATGGGTCCAGTTGGTACTTCAGGGAGTGGTGTGATGGATTGGAATTGGTCGAAGTTGCAAAAGATCGATGATCGCAAATCTGTTCCTTCCCCTCTTAAGTAGCACAGTGAAATTAAACTCTGAGACACTCAAAGCAGATATGGTTTAAGTGGAGGAAAGAGTCAGCTGACTACACAGCAGCATATTTCTAGAGGTTGTTGTAAATTCACGGCTTTTCCTTACGAGCTATTGTCTGTCAGTGGAGCCAATTTCCGCAGTGTGGCGCTTCCAAACGAAATGGAATTACTGAAAGGAGTCATCGCACAGAAAAAAGAATGGCTGCCAGGACTAGAAGTTCCATTGATGTCATACTGCTTTGGTATAACAACTCTCCAAATGCAGGAGTTATTCCTGCTAAGTTGAAGTACGTGTACCCTGTAAGACTCTTAGGTGTCACTGAAGGGTTTGGTAACCCAGCATATGGCAATCTTTAAGGTGTATGTGATGAAGGGTATCTGAACCACCAAATATCCGATTACAACCCTACTGGGCAGAAGGCACATTACAAGAATTTTATCGAAAACTCTATTGTAGGTGGATGACATCACAAGACACAGAACCATTACCTCACACCTCCGGTTCTACCCATAAAAAGCCTACCGAGGTATATTTAAGTAACCAAACACTGACAGTGAATATAATTATCAAGATTCTAGTACTTGGAAGAGAGAGTATAACACAGATGCAGTTGATCTGCAATCCTGCTCCCAAGGAAACAGACATCCCTCAAAATGGTCACAGGACTATGTTTGTGATCTTCAGATCAAGGGGGGATATAAACTGAATTATTCCATGTAAAAAACTGACTTTGTCTCTATCATTTAGGACTGGAAGTTAGAATACAGTTTGTTACCATTTTTAAAGTGTAAATTTCTGTTGTATTTATCGAAATGCGAATTGGAAATTTTTGCCATCTGCAGGTATTTTACTTCATTTTTGCATTACTTTTTAATTGATCAGTTGGTGTCGTTTATTTATATTTTAAAGCTACTACAACGGCTACACCACTAGTGCTACTGTTACTGGTATTTCACTGTTCGAAAACCTCTTTTTTAAAATGAAAATAGATAAAAAAACATATCTCCTTGGCTCTTTGCAATGCTCCTGATCTCCTTTAATCCCAACTCATGTGTTTGGTTAGAACCTCTGAATACAGTAATGTGAAGGAACTCAGGGCTTGTCTTTCCTTAAATGTTCCCTATAATACAATGAGTAAACTTAATTTTTCATTAAAAAAATCACTGCCTCGCTTACCGCTTCTCATCCTATATTGTTAATTCTTGTTAATATCAGTGTATCTGACATCTGAAAGCTAACCCTGCTACATACTGCTGGGCGAAAACGTCAACTATCAGGGGTACGGCTTACGTTTTGATCTTTTAAGTGATCTTATAACTGATCAAGTCGCAAGTGTATGTAAGATACAAAGATTGTTTTCCATTTTTGTTGATATAAATTATTCTTGGAGTCATTCCTGGAACACTTGGAATTAAAAGGTACAAGACAAGTCCTTTAGGCCTGCTTTTACACTGATCTGAGTTAACACCTTCCCAGCGTCTTGCATTTGAATGTCAGCATACGTCAGATAGCATGTCCAAGTATTTTGCTGATATTATTTAAGTCACCACGAGTAAAAGTATGCAGTTAATATTATTATTGTTTGTTATTTTTATTACTCTTTTTTAGTGTTTCAGGTTAGGGCTGACAGTTGGTAGGGAATACTACTCCTGAGAAGTCTGATTCAAAGCATTAACTATTAATAAACAGAACTCGAAGTAAACACATTTTTCAGGCTTTAACTCCTTTCCGATCAGAGGATTTTTGGACATAGTCTAGACAAATTCCCTTGCTCAAAATTGATTTTGAAGAGCAACTAAGTATTTTTGGAATATTTTACAAACAATCCGATTCTTGCAATTGTGTCTTGGTGTAAATAATTCCGATCAATTAATATGGTAAACACAGGAACAGCAAATCCTAAATTACTTTAAGCCTGCAATAGTCTTTGTATCTTACTTAGATTTGCGACTTAATAAGTTTGCTTATTTTATATTTTTAAAAATTACGCTTTTACGCATATGATACTCCCACATATTAGAAAGTAAAATTCTTCTGACTCGCACAATATTTTGAACCTTTTAAGATAAGCACAGAAGAACAAAAAGACAATCATGAACTGCCACTTTACTGCACACGAAGGGAGCTGGTTCATAGAAAGTCTAGTTCACTTAAGTTTAGAACGGTGCTTTTTACTAGTACATCTACTTGGATGCCCTATAGCAACCAACAAACCTCTTTGGAGCCAGTGGTACCTAAAGATATGATACAGGAGACAGAACTGCTGAATGATCTGTGGGTCCTTTTTCAGGTTAGCACTTGTAGGTTTTTTCAAAGGGAAATAAAACATATACAGGTCAGTTACAGACTGGAAAACTCGGCTTGTAATTGTCCATTTAAGCGATACATCTAATCGCCAGATGAATATTACCACATTGACCATAAAGGTCACAGTGATTCCTTACAATGTTTCAGTTATTAAATCGCACAGTAAGCCATCACAATATGTGTATTATGCAGAACTGTTTTTCACACTTACATTATTCATGAAATAAATTTCCTGTTGTGTTGTTAGAGTTCATGCCTTCGTATGTATTATACTGTAACACAAATAGTATAAACTCCCTTAATTTGCTCATCTTTTTCTCTAGGGTTCATTTAGAAACCAATGTTTAGAGTGGGGAAGTATGAAAATGTTTTGCTTATAGGGTAGCTTTTTTCCTCATACCATAAAGGTAACAGTTGACTCTGGGTTTTTTGGTAATCAAATACCATTATTCTTAGTCAATTTCATTTATTCTTAAAATATATTATTTTGAACATAGGGCTAGTGTAGGTAGAATATCTGTTAAGAGCAAAATGAATTGAGAAATAATTAAATTTTAATAAAATTACTCTTTGTTGCAATATCGTCCATTCTATGAAAGAAATCGTGCTCTTGTAAGTTACAGTCGTAAAGAGATCAGTCTGATCCACTAATGCTTTACAGCGTTATACTAAAATGATTCATCCTAGTTTTATTTTCCCTAATTCGTGTCCAAAAATTTCTGTATAATGCTAAATTACATTTAAATCCTCTCGTTAATTATTAATGAGCGTGGCCTACTCACAAGACAAGATTTAAGCTTTTCACCTCCCATTGTCCTAAAGATAAAAAGACACCGCAGGGAATCTTAAAGAGGACATGTTTTTACAAGTATGCTCGCATTTATCTGACATCCTATCGTGGTTTTTAAATGTATTACATTTAGAATAGCTTTTAAAAAATTTTTCTCTTTAAATGTCTTAGACATCCTTTTAAATAAACTATATCGAAAAGATGTCTGACGGCACATAGTTCGGAGTTTTACAAGATGAGGCGCTGCGGCCATTTCACATGCAAAACACTTTTCGTCCGTCGTTAAATAGCATCAATTACTATTGTACTATCTCTAACGCTTTAATAATTCAATTTTAGTTAATTCAAGTGACAAATGATAAATTCTTACTGTACTACACTAACTATCTGGGGTCTTCTGCAAAAGAAAAAACATCTTTAAGGTAAAAACGTAACAAAAGCCTTGAATAAAAAAAATGCTTATATTTTCGGAAGGTCATAAAAGAGGGCAAAACTTGATAAGAATAAAGGCGTCGTGTGTTCTTACGGGGAACCTGGCCCTAGTCTACCAAAAACAGGGGCTAAGCCATAGGCTCCACATTTCTTCTCCGCTGCTTCAAAATCTTACCTATTATATCTTTGTCGACAGGTCAAAAAACATCCATTCATTACCTTTTCGAGGGATACTTCTCCCATCGTTAGGCTGACGATAGGAGAAGTATCTCTCGAAACGTAGCTCGGAAAAAGCTTACGACTCATGACATGATAAAGCTCTTACATCTACCACCACACTTTCACAACATTGAGTATTCTGAGGTAATATATTTTTACTGTTCAAATATTTTTCAAGTAAGTACTTCACTGGTTCAACAAGTCAAGTTTTATTACTGGGAATTAAATCTGCCAAGGAAAGGAATAACTATTAAAAAACTGAGTTACACAACCCAAACTTGGCTGGAAAAGTAACCAAAATTATGAATTTAGCATTTTTACGTTCAGAGCTATATTCAATTTGATCTCATCAGCTAAAAATACGTTGACAAATGAATATAGATGTAGAAGCTTTATCGCGTCAGGAGTCGTAAGCTTTTACTGAGCTACGTTTCGAGAGATACTTCTTCCATCGTCAGGATACTGAAGTTATTAGGTACAGCTGTTTTCTACTTTGGTAGTGCGGACCTACGTGTAGACAGGAGTCGAATTGTTTAGAGGAGTGGTGCCATATCTATATTGTGTTTGCTGTGTTTCTTTAATGCTGGAAGCCATATTTCTGAAAGGGTGTAGGATATACTGTTGAAGTGATTGGTGTGCTGTAGGGAATGGATTGTTTCTTTTATTTTTGTTGTTGTTGTGTTGATTTTCTTGTTTAAAATCCTTTTTTTTCCCAGTCAAATGTGTGATCTTGTTTTTAGCAGTGTTCAGCTATTTCACGATCCTTGGTGTCACCTTTTTGAACAGCTCACCTGTGTTCGTTTTCCTTTTGACCCAAGAAAGGCTTTGATTGGCCAATGAAGGAAGGAGGACAGTCTTTACAATGTCGTCTGTAAACCACGTTGCTCTTCTTTTCAAGTGGAACTGGGTCCTTTTGTTTTAACAGTCAAAACCAAAGAACCCAGAAAAATACTATGACAAACGAATATAATTTTGCAATACCTCTGAAAGAGTCAGAGTAAATGGGTCGTTTGCAGGTGGTTTTATGGTTAGGAACCACAAAAGGCATAGTATCACGAAGTATAGAAAAACAGCATTTAACCCAAAAGCTAAGAATTGACCAGAGACTTAAGAACGTTCGAGTCAAATGACCGAGGAAACCACTCAGAACCCAAAGAGGCCAACGATCTAAACGGCTGAGGAAGTTACCTATATTCAAAGAAATATTTATTACAACGAAGGACAACAAATGCATGAGGAAATAGATGTTGAGATCCATTTTCGATGTGATGGTTCACACTTCACAACAGTAGAGAAGTGTTGACCACACATATACTTTAGTAAGCCTTAGTCGAAGTGCCAGACTGATCTTGCGACATGTCAGAACTTTCCTGAAGCAGTTGAACTTCGATTAAGGTGGATTTATAAAGAGACAAAATGGCTTAAAGCGTAACGTACTCTCTGGAGCAATATAAATGAAATAACCTTTTCAAAAGCGGACATAGCAATAAATTGGATATAAGAACCCCACAAGAAATTTTAAGATATTGACAGAAAGGGTTAACCTCAGAGTGACTTTCCAAAAAAGATGTGCTATCAGCAAAAATGTTGAGAAACTGATAGCAGTTACCGGAAGATCATTGATGTACAAAAGAAAGCGAATCGAACCAGGAATAAAGATTTTGAAGAACATCAAAAAATAGAATACTCATTAAATTTAATACCATCTAATGTGACAAGCATTTTACTACTAGAAAAGACTGAATGATATCACACCCCCTCCCCTCCTCAATACCATAACAAAAAGGCTTATTGAGCAAGCCAGCTTACCATGCCTTATCAAATACCTTGGAAATATTCAGAGAGATAGCGCTCATTTTGCAATCCACAAAACTATAGATACGTTCTATGATTACTGTTAAAATATCACTAGTGAAGCTAGGTTTTCTTGATCTGCATTAAACATCAACAAAGAGACCTGTAGTGACCTAATGAAAGTAATATTTAGAAAAAGACATATAAACCTGACAGTTATTCAGTGTTATACGCCAACAAATGACAGTGACGAAACTGACAAATATTTTTTCTACCAACAACTTCAGCCAGAGTTAGACTGTGCAGCCCACAATTACAATTGTAATGGGAGACCTTAATGCCAAAGTGGGCAGTAACAACAGCAATAATGACAGAGTATTGGGAATTTTGGGGTGTGGCATTAAAAAGCAACAACGGTGATCGGCTTGTAGACTTCGATGACTGAAACGACTTAATAGACGGAACCAATTTCCCCCACAAAGAAATCCACAAATTGACAAAGAGCTCACCCGTTAGAAAAACAAACAATCAAACTGATCACATCATGATCAATGGGGTCTGGAAATGACCACTACAGGATGTGGGTGTTTGGCGAGGAGCGGATGTGGGAAGCAACCACCACATGGTGCCAGCTGTTCTAAAATTCAAACTCAGGAAGGCAGGCAATCAGACTTGCAGACTACAGAGGTGTGGAATAGAGAAACTGAAGGAGTCAGATGTCTTAGAGGTGTTCCTTTTACAGGTAAAGAATAGGCTTTTGGTGATCTAGTTCCTTCACCAAGAACATACTCAAGTAAGACTTACTTCGACAACAACAGACGGACTCCCAACGAGGCAGGAGTTGGATAGACCAGATCTTTGCGCTTCAAAATATTATCGAAAAATGTACGAAATGGCAGAGAAAATTGTACGTCAATTTCACTGATATTGAATAGGGTTTTGATAGTGTCCACTGGGAAAATCTGTAGTATAGTTTCCAGGTTTGTGCCTTTTCACAAGAAACTGTGAAAAGTCATAAATTATCATAATCAGGTTACTGCCTTTTTTCCATGAAGTCTTGGAGTTTGTTTTTTTGTTTTCATTCCATTTTTTTTCTAGAAAAATCATTTCTTTGACGTTGCAGTTTATCCAAAGAAGCTTGATTTATTAATTTCTTGTCATGGATGCATATCTCTGCTTATATTCGAGTCATATCTCGTCATAACCACTACCAAAAGTGATTTTTAAATGACCATCACCCTCATCCTCGAGTGGCTTTTAGCCTTGTGGTGACTCATTAGTACATAAAAACCCCCAAAACAAACCAAGACGTAAGAGTCTTAAGTACACTTCCTTTTGTGTTTTTTCAGTGTCAACTGCTTACTATTTTAATGGATAACATAAAAGGAAGACAAGGAATATATATATATATGTATATATATATATATGTATATATATGTATATATATATATGTATATATATATATATATATGTATATATATATATATATATGTATATATATATATATGTATATATATATATATGTGTGTACTCACTGCGCATGCGTGGTTTGAGCACTCTGGGAGGATCCCACAATAACTCTTTAACCTGTGTTTGCTCCGGCAACACGGCCAGAGAGTTATGTCTCAGAAGCTCTGTGTTGCACTGATGAGCCCACAAAGGGCGAAACAGTACTGTCTGCAGATTGAGTATATATATGGCTGGAAACAATAATATAATCGGTGCCCCGTATTAATCTGTACCTGTGTCTTAGAGAAACAAAAAATAGAATCAACAGGAAAATAGCAGGAAAAGGTTTTATGTCAACGTATTTTTTCTAAACTGTTTTATTTCTATAAAATTATAAACAAACTATGAATATTTTGTTAAAGTTCTTTATCAAATAGGCCTTCAACCTCTGCTAAAAAGTCAACTTTGTCAAATTTTTATTTTATTACTATATAAAAGGATAAAATTTAAAAACTGTATGTATGAATCATTTCGAAATTTTGGAGCTAAAAATAACAATAACAACAACAATAATAATAGTATCTGCTAGAAATAAAGAAAACTAAGAGTAAATATAATATAAATATAATTTTTACCACAACAGGAAGACAGGGAATGGTATATCGTCAATATTGCTTGCATTTTCCAAAAAAACTTAGGACCAAAGAATGAGAGTCCAGGTTTGCCAAGGTTTATTCGGATCCAACTCCAAATTGTTCAAATGAGACTTTAAAATACAACAATTGGATGCTCTTGCATCCGACATGACAGCGCGTACTTCTGACCATGTCTACAATGGAAGATCCCCATTAAACATCTCGTTGTGTGGTCACACAGTACCACAGCATTTCCATATGTGAGATGGGATTCCAGTTACGGACAGCTTGACAACAGCCCAGTTGACAATATTCTTCCAAAAGAAGGCATCCCATGGTGACAATAAGCCGGTGAGTAAAATCCAACAGACATTTGAAGTATAAAATGTTTACACTGAGTGGCGGATATGATAAAGAAGAGAGGACATCATGATCAAGAAGAGAGGATATCAGATTATATCATTTAGAAAAGAGGACATTACCCACTATGACTACCAGCGCACAGATTTCACATGCCGTTTATCACACATCTGGATGAGAAAATGGAACACACGATCGCAGATAGCAGATAATTGTTTTTTAAAGGTAACAGCAGTTTAGCATATGAAGTGACCTGTGGCCGTCGCAGATGCAATTTTCGTAGTTTGTCTAGATCACTCACGAATATATTTTGGTTTTTACGCTAGCAGCTAATTTATTATTAACTAATTATTCCGGCAATTCAGCTTTACGTTGGAAGATAGTTTAAACAATCGTTAAGGGGGGATCTGCGTTAAGAATTGAGTTTGGATGAGGGAAACAAGTGAGTTTCCCAAGTATTTAAATAAGATCTTATCCACCAGAAACAGAAACCTGAGCACCATGTTCAATATATTTTGGATAAAAAACCGATGAGAAAAAACTGGTAGACGGGAGCACGGTTTCACTGACACAGTTTTTAACGTCGAAGACGGCGATGACAGAGACGTACAGTTGAAAGGTGAAACAGTCTTTTTGATGGAGTCATTCAACACTTATGTTTTCTTAAATAAGCTTACAATACAGATAAAAAAATTAAACAGCTTTCTTAAGGTTCTTTGGTAGACCTAAAGATGTTTTTCCTCAGATATTATCTTTTTATTCAAGAGAGAAACCCAAGCCAATTATTTATAAATGTACGCATTCTTTTTACAAGGAAGTGCTTTATAATGAAGACAGTACTCGGATGCGCAAAAACGTAAGGAATTTCTAGTGCTGGATAGGAGACTGCTAAGGAATTTGGAAAGTTAAATCTTGTGCACTTATCAATGTATATTGCAGAGGGACGTGAAAAGGAGAAATGGCACAGGGTAACAGTAAAAGAAGTGATATCGCTAGCTTTCTTGCTATATGTACGCTGCAACGAGCTGAAAAAAGTGTATTTTGAAGATTAGCTCCAGACTGAGGGAATTAAAGAGAAAAGTTGATTGCATCACAGAAGAACTCTCTAGTAATAAAACAGAAGTTGAACGATGGAGGGGCACGGATAAAAGAAACAAATACAATTTCAACTTAAAAATGAAAGCCATATATTTGTTTGATCAAGAAATATCTCAAACNTGGAAAGTTAAATCTTGTGCACTTAACAAGAAATAATAAATACACGCCACCTGTAGTATCCTCTTATCAGCAGAAAGGATCTGCGTGAGATTAGTCTATACCCTGTCAATACCAAATAATGATTAAACCCGTACACAGAATGTTTTATAGTTAGTGGGTTACAGTGATTTGTTTAAGCATCGACCTTATTATAATTGCCATCTCCTGTTAGTTCAGAAGGCCAACTTGTATGATGTTCTGACCACCTTTAAGAAAGAAAAAAAGAAACAAACGAATTCGACGAAGTTTGATGTCTGAAAAAAATTGAACATAACATTTAGGTTATTAGAAGTCAAAACTCCTATCTTTGTAAGCGATATTCTTTGCAGTCATTAAAAATTGTGATTTAAATCTAGACAAGACTTATCAATGTATATTGCAGAGGGACGTGAAAAGGAGAAATGGCACAGGGTAACAGTAAAAGAAGTGATATCGCTAGCTTTCTTGCTATATGTACGCTGCAACGAGCTGAAAAAAGTGTATTTTGAAGATTAGCTCCAGACTGAGGGAATTAAAGAAAAAAGTTGATTGCATTACAGAAGAACTGTCTAGTAATAAAACAGAAGTTGAACGATGGAGGGGCACGGATAAAAGAAACAAATACAATTTCATCTTCAAAATGAAAGCCATATATTTGTTTGATCAAGAAATATCTCAAACTGATATTTCTCTTCGACTTATTGTATTTGAGTCAAAGGTGGAAATATTAAAGGCAGAAAATTAAAAATGGTGCTGCATCAAAGCACTAGCAGATTTTTACGAAACGAGGATCAGGACTAAAAAATAGCAAAGTTTTTTGTCAGATCCAATTTTAATGGCTGCCTCCATTGCAAAAGGTGTGAAAGTTACATTACCATGGCTCTACACAAATGTGAACACGGTAAAGGCAGTGGTCAACCCATCTAACTGCAAGAGTTTCAATAAGTGCAGCTACGTCTTTTGTAAAAAAATCTAATATCAAACTGAGGCTACTGAAGTAGAAAAGAGACAAGACAAGCGGTATTTTGCTCCAGAGATAATGAAAAGACACTCCATTTTGCCTCAAGAGATCAGTAATACTGGTAGAGACAAGCCAAGCTTTGACGATAAATTGGGTCATTTCTGACCGGAAAAGGGATTCAGTGTAGACCAGATATAATTTCTGTTCGTGGTAGATCAAGAAACAACTTATGAGATAGATATTCCAAGGGGAAAAATCATAAGGTATGGGTCAGTAACCAGATCCAGGTCTTGACAAACGGCGTAAACACTTTAGTAATGCTTTTCTACAGTCACCCATCAACCTGTAAGGACTTCTGTGATTTTGAGAGGAACTTGAAAAAGAATTTATCCTGATGAGCTGGCACCTTGGTACAAAGATGTAGACATATACTGGCAGCCATATTTCTTGGTAAATACTTCCATGTTGTTGCAATAGATCAAGGAGAGAGTTTGTGCAGCAGTTTCAGATTCTGACGAGTTTATCCTGTTAGCTGACAATCTGGAGGCATAAAGAAGTATACGATATCAAGAGGAGGTTTGAAAACTTTCATACATTCATGCTTTGAAAAATCATACTTTTAGCTCATACGGGGATGTATTCCATCAGCTAATAAAGTAGAAGACCCTGTAATATGTGAAATACCAGAGCCAGGAATCATACCTGCAGAAATCGAAGTTCAAGATAGCGAGCTTCATGTAGATGTCGGTAATGCCTGGGGTGACAAAACTTTGGAGATAGATGAAGAACTTGACCAAACTTTGAAAACCACTTTGTCAGACAAAAGTTTAAAATGAACTATAACTATAGATGGTTACTGGTTTAGCTTCTTGCTTTAAACTCAAACTTCAAAAACTTGAGCTTGAGCTTTGACGACTGTTCTGACGACCACATATCTTTGACGAAGTTGACGGAATAAAAACCTTACATATCTGATCCTCGGAAAGAATGTACATTTATGAAATCTAATTTGTTTTCTTACACAACTATATTTTAATTAAAAATACAAAAATTGTTAAGTTGGTTAAGTTTACATCCAAAAACAGTGCAAATATTACTTATCTTCAACTGTTTTCGATTATTCAGTTTAACTTCTTCTGACATTTTTATGAACGTATATTTACTTCTTCCTAGTTTTATCTCAAAGGAATAAGAAAGAAAAAAGTTGAGGGATTGCTAAGGAATTTTAAGAGCTCATTTTTGGGGGTCAGTTAAGGAATTTTCAGAACTGGGCCTTAACCAAAATTTCTTATAAAGAAGACATGTAATGCATTAATTTTCAATAGTAGCTACGTACGATCATCCACTGCATATTTTTAGAATCCCAAACTTTACTCAGGGCAGGTTATGCTGTTTTTCATTAAGAGGCTGGGGAAGTTAGTATAAAATGAGGCTTTAGTTTTACTTGATAAATAACCAATACTTGCTAGTTGTACGGTTGCCAGTACGCCTATATTTTACATTGGTAATAAACCAAGCTTCTCAATACGGTAAAAGAACTACAAGTGCATATTGTTATTGTAATTTTCCAAAAAGATCTCAGGAGTAGTGTAGTTAGCCAGCTGCCACTGCTCAATTCCTTTCCTTTTAATGATCCTCAGTTGTACTTTCTGACAATACAACTCATATTTATTGTTAGAAAACTGAACAGCAGAGATAACTATGTGTTGGTATGAGGTCACTCTGGGGATTCTGTCAGGGCCATGGTTGCTATGAAAATCACCTGTCTTAAAGTAGACATCGCTTAGTCTATTTATTTCTTACTTATTTATAGCTAGATTAGGGTGATCAAATAGTGCACGAAGGTGATTACTTTTTCCCTGTGGATAAACCAGACCAGAGCCTTAAAATGCAAAACGTTGATTTCTCCAAAAGGGTCCAGTATGGTGGGTGTTTTATGGGTAAAATTTATAAAAAGTAATCAACGATGAAATAAAGAATATAAAGAAGAAAGGTACTTGACGGAAGAGTTTGTCATTTATATGTAAACACACAGGGAACTTTGCAAATTTTACAATTAACCAGGAGTAAGGCAGGAAACTCTTTCTTTCCTCCCAAACACAACGAAAAGAAACACTAAATGGCATTTTTTTATGCAGCTAGATTAAGATTTGGATAATTAGATTGTTTGAAACAACAAAAAAGTTGGTGTGAACAGGAGCCTAATCAAGATTTTACACACAGAGGAAGATTGAAAACCAAAGTCAGCAACCCCACTGAAAAAGGCGACGAGCGAGGGGGAGAGGGG
>RDPX01000022.1:3347860-3381105 GCA_003991215.1 Morbakka virulenta
TCTATCTATCTATCCATCCATCTATCCATCCATCTATCTCTCTATCTATCTATCTATCTATCTATCTATCTATCTATCTATCTATCTATCTATCTATCATATCTATCTATCTATCTATCTATCTATCAATCCATCTATCTATCTATCTATCTATCTATCTATCTATCTATCAATCAATCCATCTGTTATATAATTTATTTATATATATATTCTTCCAGTCTATAGTTTTATCCTGTTTTTATAATTATGGTAGAAAAAGGTGTGGTTAGGTTGAAAAAATAACCTAGTGAAGAACATGACATGTAGCACAATTGGTTTAAAGGCCAGGTAATTCTTGGAATGCAGTTCAATAAAACTTTGAACTTTTTTGTTCTTGGGATCAGGTGTCCCCAACTTGTAAAAGAAGTCATTGTTCTGTGAAAAGTCATCTTGGCATGTTTGCATAAATACTGATGAGATGAGTAACAGCAGGAACTGATGAGGGTAGAGATGGAATGAAGTAGAGGATTGGGTTGCAGAAATTGCAAATTGAAGTTGAAAATTGAAATTGGGTTGCTGGTATGGCCATGTTCACTGATCTAGTGGCACAATCAAGCAGGCAGTTGACTTTTCTGTGGATAGACGTCAACATGGCACAATGTTCTGAAGGATGACATCTCTGGCTGGGGCCTTGGTTCAAGTGACCCCATGAATGGAGCCACCTGGAAATCTACTGTGAGATATGCCATGAGTGCAGCTAGCCAGGCATCTGGAGGGAAGCCCACCATCATGGAGGATGCTTCCAGACCTGCACAATAATGAAAAAGAATTGATTGTATGTATGTATTTATAAATGATCTCTACATACGAAGAGCTCAGTTGATTGAGCAAATGGTTTTGAAAGGCATAAAAGCTACTTGAGATCAATTTGGAAAAACATGTTTTTTACTTGTTTCTCGTTATTATTATTAGTGTTCTCGCTCAATAGTACAGTAGCAAATGAGCTTTTATCCTGAAATAACCATAAAATCCATTGTCATTATAATGAAAGGAAATAATGTCTCCAACTTTTAACTACATAAGTTGTAAATCAGACAAAGTAAATATATTTCTCATAAAAATATGAAAACTTCACCATTCTTTTGTGGACATATAAAATGTTTCAGGAGGAGAATTGAGCTAATATTTTGGTGAGAATTCATGGTTTTACACAAACATTATTTTATCAAATGAGAAAAAAGACACAGGAACCAGCTGTTTTATACAAAAAACACATTTTTTCTTTACGATTAAAATTTTAAATAGATTATCTAATCAGATCAGGCTTCAATAATCCATAAAGTCCTGTCAACTTTTTGCCTGGAAAAAGTTTTATAGCCTTTCAAAAATTGTTTGTTTGGGTATGGATTTGAAGAAATCTAAGTTAATAAACCTTGTAGGCCCTTTTCCATCTGAAATGGGGTTGAAAATTCTTTATGCCAGAATAAAATTAGGATTAGAACTGTTTTGTTTTTAAAACCTTAGCCCTTGTTGGTCAAGATGGTCCAAGAATTTCAAAATGTGTTGTTCTCTCAATTATTGTGAAAAGGATCAGAGATAAGTAAGCAGTTCAGATACTTCTTACTTAATTTTCTTTCTTGGAATTTGAGTCGCATAGCATTTATTTGTACTTTAATACTGTTGCCTCAATAATACTTGCTTTCCTGTGTTTGTGGACAGTTTTTTTTTATTTCTCCACTTCTGATTAATGATTCATTAGCAATTTTGAATTTCATCATCATCATCATCATCATCATATTTGGTTTAACATCTGTTTTACACACTAGTATGTGTTGGATGCTTTCTTGAAATCGACTTCCGAGTTATCCTATCCTTCACCAGGTCTCTGCTGACACCTTTTCGTTTAAGATTACCCCGAAGACCATGCTTGGTCTCATTCAAGCATGAAATACCAGTTTGAGGACTGGCGGGGTATAGTATTTCTCTTACAGGCAGTTGAAGCACTCTTCAGCCTTGTTTGACAGTCACCTAGAGATGGTGTCTCAATAAAAACACTGGTCCCCATTACCTTAATGGGTTGGTGCCAGGAAAGGCATCCAGCCTATAAAAACACTGCCTCATCATACCATAAAATGACATCCAAAGATATCCTTGAATTTGATTTAAAAAATCTTCTTTTTTAGTTTCAAAAATCCCATATTTGTTTTATCATTCAATTGAAAGCTGAAGATGTCAGCAGCATGGAGCAGAATGACATAAGAATGATAAGATGGATGTGCAATGTAAGTCTAAAGAACAGGTGTTCTAATGAACTCAGAAGGAGATTGAATCTGGACAGTATTGGCAGCTGTATGCAGAATAGGAGACTTCGTTGGTTTGGTCATGTGGAGAGAATGGACAAGAATGCTTGGGCAAGTAGATGCAGAACAATCAAGGTGACAGGAANACAAGAATGCTTGGGCAAGTAGATGCAGAACAATCAAGGTGACAGAAACCACTGGCAGAGGAAGACCGAAGAAAACATGGGAGGAAGTGATAAGGATGGATCTCAAACAAAAAGGTGTCAGCAGAGACCTGGTGAAGGATAGGATAACTTGGATGCTAGCATATAAAATGGACGTTAAACCGAATATGATGATGATGATGTTTTATCATTCAATATCAGATGAACATAAAGCTACATACCTGTGCAGCCATATCTTTTCTTTTTCTTGTAGCTGTGTCTTCCTTGGGTGATTCCCACAGAGAACCTTACTCTTCTATGGCACTTTGCCCTGTGAGTTATTTTGTTCTACTCTCAATCTTTCATGCCATTTTGGATTTTTTTTGCACGTGACCCAATGCACATATAAGTAATACGGTTAAAAAACTAATTTGACAAATTATATATATATAACTAATTTGACAAGATATTTTTCAAAGTTTTTTTGAAACTGTTATGGTTAATGCACATAGTAATTTGGTTTCTTTGTTTTTCTTAATAAATAAGTGGTTATGAAGGCCATTTTTAACAATGCCAAATTGAGAAGTTACTTAGGATGCTCAATAATATTGACCATGTGATTAATCAGCTGTTTACCATCCAAGAGAGTTTGATTGCAGCTAAGCCATATACTGGGAAATACCACAGCCACTCCTTGCACTTCCAAGGTGTATCTCTCTGGATTGTTTCTTCTGCTGCTGATGTAAATGCATCATTGATGTGTGGCCAAATTGCCTCTCCATTGCTGTTGGTGTTTGATGGTTGTGTTTTTGCTTCCGTTTCCCTGTTGGAAGCCTCCCTACAGTCAGCATTATTACACAGTTTCTGGGTATTTCACTTCATTCTTCTTTGGTATTTCCTAATGTTCTCCAATCTAAACTTCACTCACAGGTTGCTTAATAGTATGTTGTGATCACTTCCAGTCTGCTTCAGGAAAAGCCCTAAGTCATCTGCCTTGAGGTAGATGACTTATATCTTGTTTTTATCCTTTGTTCAGGGTGTAATCAATCTCCTTCTGGTTGTCTTCACTAGGGAAGAGCCACATTGTTTTCCATCTTACATGGTGTTTGAAGTTGGTGATGAAAAGGTTATTAGTTGTACCGAAGTCAAACAGCCTTTGACCACTTAGTTAAGTTAGTTAAGTTGCAGTACCATATGGTCCAATGATGTCCATTCCGGAGGGTACTTCCAATTATGGCATTGGAATCCCCTATCACTACTAAGTCACTGTGTCTAATTCTGTCAAACGTGGATTGCAGCATCTCATACAAATTGTCATGCTTGTCATCATCCTTGTCAAGGGGTCCTTACCAATGTTGAAGGTTTTGATGCTTTTATGCAAGCCTAACATGCCAATAATAAGCCATGTGGCTATTCTTTGTTTTTCCTGTTGATTGTTATGGCCAGGAACATATTTTACATGTTGAGCCTGATCATGTGCTATGATGCACAGAGGGCCAGGCATGTTTGTTCTGTTTAAAACCCTGTTCATGGTGGATGTTCCCAGGTGAGTGGTTAACAATGGGTCCAGAGTCTCTGCTGTTGGTTAAGCTTATTGAATGGTGGCTTAGCATGACCATGACACAAAAGCTAATGGGTTTTGTGGTACTTGAATGAGTTACAGGCACCACCCTGTGAACCATCACCCCTAGGCCCTTGAGACTGTATTTCATGACTGCTTATTGGGTATTCACAGCTAACTTGTATATCTACAGCCTGTCTGCCTATCCACCACCAGCCAATGTGCTGGGTAGCTGCAACTCACCCCCATTTCTGTTATTAATGCCAGACTACAACTACAGTGTTGGTATATGTTTTTAGATATGCAACTAGTAGAAAGGTGAAAGCATAAATAATTACTGAAAAGTACAAAGAAAAAAATCCAATTATGTAAACCTCTACTTATTTGTTTCTGGTCTTTAAAAGGTCATTTTTAAAGAAGTCCATTGGGCACTAATTCACGGGAATCTGGTGTATCTTTTTTTAAAAGAAACATTTGTATTATAATAATAATTAGTATGTGTGTATATAAACATATATTAGGTAAAACACGAAAAATCAGAACTATGATTGCAACTAATAGTTCTTATTTTTTGTGTTTTACCTTATGTATATTGCTATATGCATTAAGCACTTTTTGATATGAATACACAAAACTACACACACACCTATATAGATATTGCTGCAAATGCTCAGATTTCACCACGTTTGGGCACCACATCAATCTTGTGCCATCTTCTGTTCCTCTTAGGTCCTGGTGCAAACTTGAGATGCAGACACTTTTTCTAGGTTACCCAGTGACACAGTAGCATTATATATATATATATAACAAAATAAAGTATTTAAGTTGTTCTCCTTTATATTGTGTTACGCTTAGGATCTTTGTGATCAATTTGGAATCTTAAAAGGATATATTGAAAAGACATTTCTAATGGAAATTTCACATTTGTATATAGTTTATATAGTTATTGGGCATATACAATTTCCTTGAATTAAAAGAATAGGCAATTATATCCATAAGTACTGCATTTAATTAGTTTTTCCATTTTGGAGTTCTTTGAGAGTTGTACACCTTGTCAGAGAGGGACCACAGCAATAAATTGAAAATATTAAAATTTTCAGCTTTTTTATTTGCCTTAAGACTCTGTAATTTTCTTTTGTTTTATAAATGCTGGCAAGCGGATTAATGGAGAATTTACAGTACTAAATGAACAGAAGTTTTGAAATATTGACTTTGAAATCATTTTAAAAGAGCTACAAATGTTATTTTTTGAATAACACTTTTAAGAATATTGTTGGGGTTGGTCATAATCCAGTCATAATAGAATTGACAGATTTTTCTTGTTGATTTTGAAATATTAAACAGAATCCTCTGTGTTTAATGTTTGTGACCTAAATTGTGTCAATTGAGCCTAAACTGTCCATTTATGGTCAAGATAACTTAGTTCTGGACTTTGCAAGGTCATTGGAGTTAAATAAAAATATGATTATTGAGTGTCACTGTCTAGCTAGGTGGTGAAATGTAAGGTTTTGATGACCTGGTACACTGGTTAATATATTGGTTTATGTAGAGAAAGAGCATTAGCTTGTTGTGTAACTTTAATATTAAATTGTTAAGTTTAATATGCAGATCATTTGGATGTTTTGAACTTCTCCTGTGATTTGTAGTGGTTTTTGAAAAGGATCTTTTAATTACAATGAGATGTAACTTAGACCATCTGTCAGTTTTCTCATACTTTTTTTAATTTGTTGTTATTCTTTTTCTTTGGGTTTTTGTGTGTGGGTTTTTTGTGTTTTTTAGGTAGTTCACCCTAAGCAGTCCTTTTAAATCACTTGAGTTTATTTTCTTTGTACTCATAATCTTTGTTTAATTTACTGAATTCTTCCCTCTCCCAAGTCTGTCTTCAAAATTTTACACAACCTTAGCACTATGCCCACTATACCATCTGCTGCAGTCAGCTGCTGTGGACTCCCAACTCTCAGTGTCCACTGCATCACTAAATTATATTTCATTGTGTATGAGTTCATTTGGGTTTTGGCTGAGTCATTTAAAAAATTTAGACCATAATTATACCTTTTTCAATAAAATGGATTTTTGTGACACTAATTTTTGGCCTTGCCTTAGTAAACCATCTTTTCCATAAAGATTTTACAACCTCAGTCCCTTGTTACATACAAACAAATTGGGCTCTACTTCCAGGCTAAAGTTGTTGACTGATGCAGCTGTAATTGTGAAAGTTTTTACAACTGTAAAAGGGTTGTATAATGCTTTTAATTGGCTTTGGTTTTCTTGTACACAGAGCAAGTAATATATTACATGTAGATGATATGAAAGTCTTAATGATATAATCAACTCATAGATTGCAGTTTTTATTTCAAAAATCATTACTTGATGGCTAAGTCTGGAACTATGAACCTCATGCATGATAATCTATTGATTTAATCACATGACTGTTATTGCTACTATTTTTTTTAGGTGTTTGTTTCAGTGGAAATTGATACCTTGAAATCTTAATGTTAATGGAGTTGAGAATTTTTTTGTGATTTGGTAGGACGGAATCATTTTGTGACTGTTCACCATTGTGTCATTGGCAAAATATAGCTTTTCTTAGTCTTTTCTATAGGTATTATTATTAAAAGTGTTCTGGTGAGGTTTCCTTGCTGGTACCAGCTCTGTTTGTTGCATCTCCTGTGAATTTTTTTCAATATCTTTACCTTATGGAATTGTTGGCCATCATTGCAATAAATCTTTCCACAAAATGTAGATTTTTTTCCTTGGAAAGCTAGATTGTAGAACTATTTGGTGTATTAGTGCTTTGTCATATGGCTTGAATGTTTTTAAGGGACAAAAGTTAACTTTTGGCTCTTGGCATAATCATTTTTTTGTGTGTAGTACTTAGTGGGTTTATGTCCTGTATTATAACAAGAATGAAAGTCTGACTTGATTAATTTTGAGTTCTTGATATTCAAGAAATAGACAAAATGTATTCAGTAAGGTCAGCTACATTTCGTAGGAAACTTCTACATCTTTCAGGCAACTGAAACTTAACTGTAAATATACGATTTTAGCAGGCTATCACTAAGGAGGATAAAAGTCATTACAATGGTACTCTTTTTAATGGTAGTAGTAATGATGGGTGACCCAGACTTTTTAGCGTTTTAGTACCAGGATTGTTTGGGGTTTCAATTTAAATAATATGGGTTTTCTCCAAGGTACAGAGATAACTAATAATTAGTAAATTCCTTTTTTTAACCCTATTTTGATGTGGGATTATAGTTACTTGTTCAGTGGAAATATGCTAAAAGTGGGAAACTAGAGACACTGACACCAACTTAGTTTAAGGATTAAAGTTTCGTATAACATTTCATCTGTAGCTCTTAGAATCTGGTCTAAAGGTCGCAGTGACATAATCCCATAGGGCACTGTTAGGTTTGTGGCAAGATCTTTTTTAGTATTATGTGCTCTTTTTGTGGAAGTTGCCAAACTTATGTCATCCTAGATTTGGTTTGTTTACTTGCTTACATAATCTTATCATCTTCCATATGCTTCATTCTTGACTGTGACTTTCTGGACATTGCTAAACCATACCAGTCTCCTTGCCTTTCCAAGCCTTTTGAGACTACACCTATAGGCAACCTTTTAAATTTGGACTCCATACCTGCAAGTTACACCTCATTTACCATAGCATCCCTATGTCACTGCCTAACAAAATTTGGGTTGCTTACTTTAATTGGGCACTATTTAACTTTGCTCTTATTTCCTTCAGTTCTTCATTGATGCTTCCTGCATTTTGAAAAGAAGAAACTTTCTAGACAGTGATGAAGGATCATTGTTTTTAAGCACTAATACCTAATGTGTGGTGTAATAATTATATTTTAGGGGTTTAAATTGGCGGAGTATTCAAATTAGTTAGGTTTTTTAGAACCTGTTTTAGATTGCATGATTTATGGTCTGGTCAATGCATTGTGATAAATATTTATTTTTAGGAGCTTCAGTTAACACAACTAAATTGAAAGCCAGGATATCAGTGCTTTGAGGCCAAACTGTGATTGTAGGAACAATCATAGCATACATTATGAATGGCAAGTTTGTACATGCAGTAAATATTTTGGTGTGCCAGCATTAAACAGGTAGACATAAAGTAATTTATAGTTGTTGCAAAAAAAGATGTGAATGGGGAGCATAAACAAGAATTAGCAAGATGGAAAGTCAGTCAATGGAGATTGAATAGTTGAATTAAGAATAAAAAAAACATGAAAGGTTAAAACCCTTAAGGCTTTGCCTGTGCCAATTGCCATTTTGGCTCAGGGAATTCCAAGGAGCCATTCTTTAATCACAATTTGTCATGCAAACATCTATCAATATAACTACTGTTGTCATCATCATTGCAAATAGTATCTACAATGATTTCCTTTGACTTTATTATATTTCATAGTTAATGATATCAACTTATTTTTCTGTCATTATTAGTTGTATCTCACTGGTGTTCAATTTTATAAATTACAACTTGAAAACAATATTCTTATTGGTGGGAATGATTGTTGGTTGCCATAGTTACATGTGTTTTTGTTTACTATTCCTTTATCGGAGTTCCCTTTTCATTCCAAACTGGAGTTTTGGTAATAAGGTGCATTGTATAATTGAATTGTTTGAGTTATATTGAACAGAGCTAAAACAGTGGGGAAAGGGTGTGGTGCATTGTTGTGTTATTCTATTTTCCAATTTGTATTAATCAGCACTTTCAAAGTAATTATAAATATACAATTATTAGCAACATCAGGGTTCATGATAAGTATAGTTTAGTTATGTTAATTTGGGATATGTTAATGGTGTTACTTAATCTTTCTTTGCCCCAGCTGGGCATAAAGTGTCAACTGTTTTTTTATAGTAAAGGCTGCAGAAGATGTTAACAATAATAATAACTACTACTACTACTACTACTACTACTACTACTACTACTACTACTACTACTACTACTACTATTACTAATTATAATAATAATAATAATGATAATGATGATCATAATAATGATCATAATAATGATACTAACAATAATGATGATAATAAATAAAACTATTATTACTTACAAAAAAACTGAAAAATGACCAATTAAGAAATCTATGGCAGAAGACTTTCTTAATCTTGTAAATAAAAGGCACCAAATTTGAACTAAAAGCTTTTAAAAATAAATGCTAAATCAAAAAATCACTAAAAACCAGTGTTAGTAAACAAGGTGTTTTATATTCTTTGCCTGAAACTGAGGTATTAGGTATATTTCCAAAAATTAAGGCAACTATTACCCCAATAAGAAGCAGTGTAGAATATTTTGGCTAATGTAACACAGTTTAGCAAATGGTTTGTTCTAAAACAATTTTTGGAAGAACAGAAAAAGTATTGCAAGGTTTTTTTCCTTAAATATACAGCTATTTACCTTTTTTTACAATTCCGTTTTCATCTGTTGTTTCCTTATAAACACCTAATTTTAGACTGACCTTCAGTCCCACAGTCATTATCATGAATTTTAATGGATAGTTAGTTCATCACCGAAGAAAAAGTAAAGCACTAGAACAAAAGTTATGATGAATTTTTAAGTAGATTATCTTAATATTCAGTGTGATTTTCTGAAGTATTGTCATTAACAAGAAAGGCACCAATTTTAAGAGTGTTTTCCTTGCATTTAAAGAGGTAAATACATTTGACCTCTCTGTTATACTGATTTCTTTTTTGTATGTAACTGAGGCAATAAATTATTAGCTTTTTTAAAAGTTCAATAAATTAAGAGATGTATATCAAAAGATATGAATTTATGATAGCAGATGCTGTTGTGTCATTGAGCAGTCCTTTTAAGTAGCATTGGGATTAAATAATAAGCTGACCAGCTTTCTCCTTTCTTAAAATAGTTTCATTTTATTCCGTTCAGGTGGCACCATATCCATCAACGAGTGCTGTTTATATGTTATATTCTATGCTGTTTATATGTTATATTCTATGCATGTTGATATTATGTCAGAGAGGGTTTTATTAAAGCTGTGTCATAGCTGCAACATCACAATACCTCATTTGTTATGTCATATTCCCAGTGAGTAAAATAAAACATTTGTCAGTCAAATGAAGTCACATATTAACTCAATCAGTTCTATTGATAGATGTTACAAGTAAAGCAAACTTATAATGCCCTTGTGTTTTTTGTTTCATTGTTACTTTTAATATTAGGAGTTCCCTTTTTTTAATTTGCTAATATTTAAGTATCAACATGTACAATAAAACATAGTCATTATATTTGATTTTTATTAGAGCACATGTCACAAAATTATAACTGGGTTTAGGATCCTTATCTTACCATGTTCTTCCACCCTGTCAGTAATAGATCATCATGTTCTCTATGTTGATTCCCTGATTCTTGATTTGGGTTGGCTAATTTGAGATCATATGCAAAGTTTTATGCAGATAAAAACAGGATTTTCCAAGAACAAATGCAGACATATTTTTCATTTGAAAAGGGTTTTTGTTTTCCTTGTCATGAGTGAAATTAAGTGTGAGAGAGAGAGAGAGACACACACACACAAACACACATACACACAGACAAAAAGGGGGAGCAAGGAGATTGATGGAGAGAACTTACGTAATGAGTAATGAACATTTTGACCACTTATTTGTTCTTACCGACATGTGGCTTAACCTCTACTTTTCAAGTCACTAGTGCAAGTAAAGTGTCCATTACTCAGAAATGTCTTTGTCTCTTTGATCAATGGCAGATCCTGCTTTTAAGAAACCAACAACAACCATATTTATGTACCAGCAAGTATTTGTTTATTCCCCTACACTTTTTATTGATTATATAAACATTGATTGACATGGAAATTAATTTTTCTTTGTTTCATTTTGTGATTGATAGATCTGATATTACACAATTAAACACAATTATACACAATTTTAAAAGAAATGGAGCACAAGTTATTAGACAGAAGACATTGCCACTGTTATTTGCTGTTTCTCATGGTATATTTTGGAGTATCAAATATTAAAATGGAAGCTGCATGTAAGTTATATTTTACACTTATTTGTGTGCATACTTGACTTGCACTATGCCTTTGGACTTTTTTTGTTGCACAATGTTTCTCTTGTGTTAAGGAGAAAGTGCATATTTCTGATGTGTCTAAATAATGACACAGTTATCATGTAGCATTTCTGTTTCTTCATTTCATGGAAAGGGATAAGCATGTGTAGTGGTTGGTTGGATCATATACATGCTTACTGTGCTTATTGGTTTTCTTAATATATATTTTTTCTATGTTCATTTGCATCAGTTGATTTTCACACTCTGTGATAAAAATGGTAGAGGAGTACAGGTTTGAACTACAACTCCCTAATTGGATTTGAGGTATTTTTTGCTACAATTGATCCTGTACATACTGGTGTATACAGTTGACAAAAAATTAGCAAAGATGTGATGTTGTATCTGGTGTAGCTTCCCAACACCACAGTAGTGCTTGTGCTCTGATGCTAGCAAAGCAGTGGAGTGTTTTTATGTTCAAAAGAGGAGTTTGGAAATTGATGGGGAAAGATAGGTAAGATACCTTAAAAGCTGAATTTTGTGTTAAATTGTATAACTTTACCTGAAGACTGTGTTGAAAACCTATGACAATGAAAGATCTTTTGATCACTGTTGCAAAGACATGTGGTTGGACCAAAGGCCCTGCATGATGCAGAGTAAATTCGTGGTTTAATAGTGATGTAGAGCAGGTAAAAAAGATGAATCAACAACTATGGAAGGAGTAGAAAAAAGGTGGAAGCAGGGAACCTCTCATGGGAGCCAAAAGAATGATTAGATATGCAGCAAATGCTGGCAAGAAAACTACAGAGGAAGAAATATTCAATGATGTTTTGGGTATGAGAAATGACTTGACTGAATTGTTTAAGGTCATAAAGCTAAAGAAACAGTAAACAGTAAACATCTTTTCTCTCCACATGACCAAACCAACAAAGCTGTCTTTTCTGCTTGCACTCACTGATGCTATCCAACTTTAATCTTTTCCTGAGATTCATGGAGCTTAGCATGCCCTTCAGGGTTACATTTCACATGCACTGAATCATTCTCATGTCATTTCTTTCAAAGAAGGTCAGATTTTCAGCTTTCAGTGGCCTTATTTTACTGCCATACATCATAACACTCTGTACACATTCCTAGTAGGCTCTGCCTTTGGTTGGAAAAGATAGAACTCTGCTGGTTAGGAGTGGTAATAGTTCATGGAACTTACTCCATCTGCTCCTCACCCTTGCAGTCACATTTGGATCCACTTATGAAACAGTAAACAAAGATGTGATACGTGATAACCATGTTAAAAATGATAATGACAAACTGTCAACCACCAAGGATGAAAAACATCAAAACTGGAAATTAAGTTATCAAAGAGTATTAAATGAAGAGGTTCCATGAAGCAGTGGTTTAGTGTATGAAAGAAAAGCCTGTCATTGGGACACAGCCAGAAATAAAGAGTCTATCAGAAAGACTCTGTACAAAATAAAGGAAGTGAAAGCTTTAGGCACATCAGGCATTGCTACTTAAATGCTGCTTGCTGCTGGTGGTACTGGAATTAAAAAAGATGACAGGCCTTTTTAACCAAATTGTTCAGGGTAAAAATACCTTTAGACTAAAACACTATTGCATTTGTTAATTGTTTTTCAGAATAAATGAAAAACCTTAAAAAGAGGTAGCTATGAAGGTTTGAAACTATTGGAGTGCATGATGATGGTCTTTGGAAAGAGTTATGGAGCAGGAAATCAGGAAAGTGGTAGATGTCGACAAATGCAATTTGGTTTTATACAGGAAAGAGGTACTATAGACCCAAAGTACTATAGCTGCAATAAAAGTATTCTCCCTTCATTGACATAGGAAAGGCTTTTAACAGGGTACCAAGGGATATTGTAAAGTGGGCTTTGAGAAAACTTGTTGCTGAGAAATGGCTAATAGAAACAGCGATGACTGTGTATAGAAGGATTAACAGTCCAACCAGAGTGAAGAGGACCATTGGTAAAGAGTTTTGAAGTAACCTAGGAGTGCATCAGAGTTCAGTACTAAGTCTACCCATTTTCATTTTAGTTCTTGAATCACTATCTGGACACTTAAGTATTGGTCTACATTGGGAACTCCTTTATGGAGATGACCTTGTAATTATCTTTAAAACCATTGAAAAACTTAAAGAATTGCATTATGCTTGGAAAACTGGTATGGAAATCAAAGGTTGAACATGTTAACATGACCAGAGCAAAAGTCATGATTGGTGGTAAAAGGCCAAATATCAGTGTTTAGATGAGGTAAATACCCATGTGGTATACGTGAAAAGGGTCTTGGTGTTAATTCAATTTAAATGTAGTCATGGGATGGAAAAACATTGCTGTGGGCAGAAATGGAAATTTAAAGAAACACCAAATTTTAAAAGCAGGTTATGTCTCAAACCATAGGTGAAAAACTAAGCACCAGAGAAAATTCTGAGAGCATCTCTTAAGTACATGTATATCAAGGAAGATAATTCGTTTTGTATGCAAACAAGGTTTCATTAGGTAACTTTCCATGTACTTAAACAACTATCTTGGTGAATCCTAAGACAATACTAAAAACTGATGAGAAACACTTATTTACTTCACTTTTAGACTTAAAACATACAAAAAATAAACAACTACTTTTAGCTTAAACAAATCTTATGGCTTGACAATGGTTATAACAAGAGCTGGGCAAACACATTGACAATTAACTTGAAATACAAGTTATCACCTTTTAAGTTATTTGTTATTTGTACAATGGTAGTAGGTTTTGGACCATTTTGTTTTACATTGTTGTAGGACATATATGCATGTTGTGAACTATTAGTTTAGTCCAGGGGATTTTACTTATCACTAGTTGGGAACCAGAGCTTAATGGGTTGTACAGTTGCATGGTAATTAAATGGTTGTCAGCTCTATTGCAGGAGTGAGATAAAAGATTTTTAAACAAAAAATAATAATAAAAAAGAGAAAAACATTTGTTCATTGGTTTGCATCAGAGAGGTCATCAAGAAATTCCTCACAGGCTTTACCAATTCCCCTTGAAAGTCACCTTCTGAGGCCTGTTACTGGGTAAAATTATGTTCATTGCAGAAAAAAGTACAAAATTACAATACAGCTTAAGAGAATGGTCAATAGAAAATATGCACAAGAATTTATTGTAGAAGGTTGTAATACATTATGCTTTCTTCATCAGTAAAAAGAATAGGGCAATGCAAAATTGGTTCTGGTTGTGGATGTGTATCCATAGAATTATACTGAGAAGTAAAAATTTGTTGTTACCAGAAACTGCTGTAAATAGTGCAAATGATGATTTGACATGATTTTATTGGTTCCAACCTCCAGTTTGAATTGTTGCCATCTTCACATACTTTTTACAGGAATCAGATATCACAATAACATAGGTGGACAGTACACCAGTTGGTAAAAACAGTTGTCATTTGCCATAATTATATTTTTGTTATTAATTGGGGCTTTTTTGTTATTCCAGACCAGAAGTTCTGAATGTTGTGCTGTATCAATTATGTAATTGCTCAAGTTATATTTTATAGGTACAGTATAAAGAAAATGGTGGTTCTATTGTTGTATTCTCATTGTGATTTCTTGATCCATGTTAGTAGCCATGAGCTGCAAACTGGTTACTGTAAACTGTGGAACTGTGTGCATATAAGTATTTATTTACAGCATCATTGGATTTTTTATGAAATTTTAAAATAGGTAAACTGTACTCACTGAATTTAAATATAAGGTCAATGTTACAGTCAAACTGTTTTGATACTGAACAGCATTCCTGTTTTATTTTGACCATATGTTTACAGCCCTATCAGTAACAGTAGCATTTCTTGTATGGATAAAAATACAAGTAACACCACACTCCACATCTGTATTTTTATTCTCAAAATATGCCCCAAATAAGGTAAAGTGAGTATCTGATATGTTAATAACAAAAAAAGCCTGAGTTCCAGATGTCTTACTAATACCATGTTGGAGAATATCTCCAAAGGAAAAGTAATGTATGTCAAGCTGATATGATTAACGTTAAACCACTTCACTGCATGAGAGTTGATGATTTCTAATAAAATCACAGTGAATAGAATTTATTTCTTATTCAGTCACTGGTTCTTCTAAATTTGCTAAGCATATCTCAGTTAGGGGCTATCCTATTTACTGTGATATGGCTGGGATCTTTAAGTCATACTTAATTATGTGCTACTGTAAGAAAAAGCCCTTATGGATATCTCTTTTATCCTTATAAAGCCATAGGACATATTTTGACATTTTGACCTGCTGTGCCAATATTGAGAGAGAAACTGACAAAGTACCTAAGGAGGGTAAAGACAATTATAGGATTGGGACATTGCATTGGATGATCAACTAATTTCAGTTTACCTGTTATTAAAAGGTGTATGATTGTTTCTTGAATAAATAGCAGATTAATATACCATATATATCATGCTTGTCTTTGTTGATATAATAATGCACACAAGTTACAATCCATTTTCTCCACGCCTACCTTGAAAAACACAGTAGATTTACCAAAAATCTTTTAACTTCAGTTTTAAAGGTCTTTGAGTACTGTAAGCAACACACACATAAACACACTTACTATATTGAATGGTACTGTGTGTGAGTCAACACCAATAGCAACAACAATCAAAACTAAAATTGGTATAGACGTTAATGTGAGTATACCAAGAGAAAATCACCATTTTTATTGCTCATATTTTAAGTCAACTTGGTCACCAATCTTACTTTATTGCCCTCATGAAAGGTGATGTCATAATTATGCCTTTTCATTTAGGAAATGTCTTGTCCTTTTACATGTTATACAAGATTTAAATCAAGTTTTAGACAAGAGATACAAAAGAAATTATAATTGTTGGTGAACATTGAACAGTCTGGAAGAACAGTAAAAACAATGTGTGGGATTTAGAGGAGAGATTCCAGAGAGGCATATCTAATTGCTGAAGCAAAAGAATTAAATGGCTTGATAGTAATTTTCACATTTCAATTTGAGCATAAAAGATTAAGTTTTTACACTATTTTGAGTTTAGTTTGATTTTTAGTTCTGAATTTTAGGCACAAATACAGTTGTACAATATTGTACAATTTATAAGTACAAAAAAGCTTAACAACAAGAAATATTGAGAAACAGCTAGATATAGCTGTAATGTAGTTTTTGTTGTGTGGATAGTGAATATTTAGAAAATAAGGGAATGGGTGTTAATTTTTATTTGGCAGGTATGTTTATAGTGGCAGCAATGGAAATGATGATTTTTGGGAAGATTGATGCTAAGGATTTTTTACCAAAAAATGATATGTAAGAATGGATGATGATGATGATGATGATGATGATGATGATGAGGAGGAGGAGGAGGAGGAGGAGGAGGTTGAGGAGGTTGAGGAGGTTGAGGTTGAGGTTGATGATGAAATGTAGGATGAGTTAGAAAATGAGGAAAATGATGATCAAATAATAAGATTCTTTCCTTTTTCATTTCAGCCTTTAAAATTGACTTATTTCCCAAACCATCATCTAATATGTATGGAAAGCCAGGGGATATTAGAAGTGTACTAATTGATGACAAACATAGAAAAATAACATTAGCTTCAGTGTAAGTAACTTCCATTTAGTTATGTAACCATTTTTAACTGTTTATGATTTAATATAGAAACCTGTAAGAAAGACCATTCACAAATGATCACCTGTCAATAAAGACCATATATAAAACCATAACAAAATTCAAATTTTTGATGATCTATAATGGCCAGTTGCACTCTTGGACAACAACTGGTAAATATCATTTCACAATATCATCATCATTAGTAAAAACAATGGTATTGTGTTAGTAGAAACCTTTTTTCCATCGTCAAATATGGTAGTTTTAGTACCCCGGAAAAATCCACTTTTGTTTTCACCAAAACTGTGGAGTATCTGTATTTGGTTTTGAGATCATAAATAAGAATATTTTATTAACCTTTGGTTTGCAGCTATAGCTTAATTCTTCTGTATGGTGTCTCAAAAACCCCAGCTTTCTTCCTAAGATGTGGATAGATTACATGTTAGAAAGCATGTCTAGCAAAATAGAAAACTTGTTCCCACTGATTTTTTTATGATTGGTTAGCTGCAGGAAAGTTTTGAAATAAATGGTAAGATTTAACATGAAGGATAGAGCGTTAAAGAGTATTGATGTTAAAGGAAGAAATGTGAAGATAAATTGGAAGGTTTTGAAATAAGTGGGATTTTTTCTTTTTCTTGGACATTGTATAGGATGCTAGGAAGAGAATTTGATGGTAAACAGTAAATGATAGCAGTGATAAAAATTTTGTTTACAAACTGCAAAATAAAAAAAACAAACATTACAAATATAAGCCTTTTCAGTGTTCCATACAACTCTTCAGAAGGCTTGTGTCACCATAATTAGCCAGAACTACATATGTTGTGGCAAATCAGTAGTTTATAAACTAGATAAAAACCTGTGTTACCATCAGAGTTTGTTTTCTTGAGTACAAACAAGTAACAAGTAACACAAATTAACAGAAAGCCTCACTCCCCCCCAAAATCTTACCCCCCTACCACTACCAGACATTTAATATTTCTTGTTGAATTGACAGACATGTTGGATATCCAGGTAAACATTGTGGAGAAGGCTAACTTTTTCTATTTGTTTATAAAAAACAAACTTTTTGATAAGGGCACTTTACATATGAAGGTAATAGTAGTGATGATATTGAAAATAATGTACATATTAATGTGATAATACTGGTAGTATTGGTAATAGTATACATATGAAGGTGGTTGCATTTGTTTCCTTTATGTCATGTTTACAAATTTTGAACTTTCCCTAGTACAACCAAATTCACCTAAAATTTCTTTAATTTACATGGGTCCTTTTAGCTTATAAATTTTCATATTTATAAAGAAACAGATTCTGTAGGCTTTATGCTACTCATTTAGATTTTACACCCCCCTTTTGCTGTTTGAATGGATTTAGAACAGCTGCCTCATCCATTAACTACTTTGGTTAGTATTAGTACATTTTTTGACAGCCAGTATATTAACCAGTTATATGGGATTATTTAAAACTGGTAAGAAAGCCTTTCTTTTTTTATATGTCTAAAGACAAACCAGGTTATAATTTCTAGAGAAAACTGCATTTACTCAATTTAGCACTCAGAAAAAGCATTAGTATGAAAGCTGTATGACATTATAACAAATGCAAGGAAAGTCTGTGTGAATAAGATTGTATTTGGTCACATCAGATTAATTTGAAACTTAAAAAGGGTTAAGGGATTATAGGGATTAGTGCGTTTTAAACAATTTTTCAGTTAAGGATTAAAATACTTTTGTAAAAGATTTTAATGTCTGAATTACATTATGCAGAATAAGAGGTGGTTAGTATACTCACTTTGTTGATTTCTGGCAAACAGGGGGACTTCAGAAAAGCAGTAACATCATAGCAGTAGTTAACTATCCTGTTCTCTTCTACATTCTCATGTCCACCACAACTTGTGACTTTGTTTGAAAATATGGTATTTTTTTTAAGATTACTTACCTTTTCTTTTCTTTTCTTTTCTGTAGAAATTATATTCTTCAATTGGATATGGATTCACTTAAACTTATAAATGTAAATATAGTGGATATTTGAATGTATCTGTGTATATACATGTGTGTAAGTTCTGTGTGTATGTATGTATATATATATATATATATATATATATATATATATATATATATATAGAGAGAGAGAGAGAGAGAGAGAGAGAGACAGACAGACACACAGAGACACAAACAGACAGAGACACAGACAGAGTTAGTTGCTTTGGTTGCATCATTGTTGTAGGCTTTTCAATGTATTTTTAGTTTATAATATATCAGTTGATAATTTTGGTTTTTATGGCTATTAATACTGTTACATTCAAAAATTGGATGTTGAAGGAGGTTTGTACATCTTGATATATTAGTATATTAACAATGTTAAATTATTTTAACACAATGGGAAAATGAATTAAGTTTTGGAGTAACTGAATTTTTATTTACCACAGCAATTAAAAAAAATATTTTTTTTATGACCCAAAGCTTTCCCAGACTAACATTTTCATTAAATACGTATAGTATGGTAAGAAAATTTATTACCCTGAATTATTTAAGCCCCCATAAGGACAGATCCGGCAAAATTTTTATTGATGTGGAGATCTTTTATGGCAGGTTTTTAACTGACATTTTAAAGTTATTGTGCTTTTATATTGCTATTATAAAGTTGTAGACTATATTAGCTATAGCACGTTTCTGTATTTTCCATTTTTAGTCTGTTCATATACCAACTAAGAAATCAGCATATGAAAGTTGTATAGTTAGTTTTGAAAAGGTAAGGCCTTTTTTTAGTGTTTGTTTAATGTGGCATGATGTGAAAGGAAAGTTTTTCTTATATTTTGCTCCAGACAAGGGATAGCCAGCATATTCTTATTATGTTATTCTTATTATATTATTATCATTTATTATTATTATTATTATTATTATTATTATTTATGTGAGTTGAGACAGTTTTGATATTTATATATAAAAGAAATGAGGGGTACAAATACCTTGGAAAGTCCTTAACTGTTGCAGGGGAAGATGAGAAACAAATTAAAGAATTTATTGAAGATTTCAAAAATATTATTGACAAAATAGAATCTTGTTCCCTCCCAGTACCATTAAAAATGAGTGCCTTTAACAATATGGCCTTAGCTAAGATATTACACCATTTTGACAACAGTAAGTTAGAAGAAAAGCAACTTGAAGAAATGGATTCCAAAATTAGCACCACCGTCAAGAAAATGTTTAACTTGTATCCAAAGACAACAGATAAGACATTCTACATAAGCAGGTTACAAGGAGGATTGGGTATCAAGAAACCATCCAACGTATACAGAGCAACACGCATTGCTCATTTGATGAAAATGCTGAATCATGATGATAGTAACATTCAACATGTCGCTAGAGAATCTTTAAAACTTGACATGAGATCTAGGGGAGTTAAAATGACAAATGAAGAAAATAATTTTTTAGGATATGAGCTGGACAACAACAACAGGCTAATGAAAAGAAAAACTTATGGGGGTAATTCAGACTGGCCAGATTTGCTTCACCATGTAAATAAAATGAAAGGAAAGGTAGTATACAAAGGGGATAGTGCTATTATTTTAGTTGGTGGGAGAGAGATAAATCAGAGAAACCTTAAACAAGAAATTGAAAAAGAATTTGAAAGGATTGATCTATTAGAATGTTTAGAACTAAGAATGCAAGGTAATTTCATCAAAATGGAGAACATAGAAAAGAAAATATCACACCAAATTTACTATGGATGGAAGCTATCTGATAGGCTTGTTGTATTTATAGTACGTGCAAGAATGAATCAACTTCCATGTAATCAAATAATCAATATGTGGAATAAAGAACATCAAAAGAGATGCACATTATGCAACCATAGCATTGAGTCAGTTGCTCATTTACTGAGTTCGTGCAGAAAATTCAAAGATTTATACTCTCGGCGACACGACCGAATTGTCAACACAGTAAGTGAAAAAATACGAAAATCAAATCCAACATCACATGTATTCGTAAATAAAATGGCAAATACTGTTTTTCCAGCATTCCGAAATGACATTGAACAAATAAGCGGCAGAAAGCCAGACATAGTCGAATTGAAAGAGAATGGACAAGAATGTGAAATCATTGAAATAACAGTTTGTTTTGATATGTACATGGAGCAATCGTACATAGGAAAAACAGAGAAGTATAAAGAGTTAATTAGAATACTTGAGCAGAACGGGATAAAGGCAAACATAAATGTGCTATGTTTTGGATCACTTGGTTCAGTACACAATAAGGTTAGAATATGTTTTAAAAGATTAGGTCTGTCACACGATGAAGCAAAAACAACAATGAAATGGTGCGGAGTGTCGAACATGATAAATGCAAATATCATATGGCGAGAAAGATGCAAGCTACTACACGAAGAAAGGAACAGTGAACAGTGAAGATTTACCAGATAAACATTTGACGCAGAGACATTAAGTTTATTGTTCTCGCTACTCAAACAATATAGTAGAAATTATTATTATTTATGTGAGTTGACACAGTCTTTTGATATTGTAACTGGACAGTTGATTGAATATCAGGTTACAAGCTACATCCTCTGGCAGTTACCTTTTTAACAGTTCTTAATAGACCAGCCATTGGTTGGGTTTGAAAGTAGATATTAAGGCTTACAAGTGCAAGCTGGGTGTGGATCCCTTTGATGTGGATCCCTTTGAAATTGTAGCAATTATTGCAGATATTACCTTTATATAACTACAGTTGTGGATTCTCTTTAAATCCCATTTTAGATCTTGATAGTGGTCCACCTTTTCATCTTCTTTTTCAATCACTTATTTATGAATAGGCGTGCAATATTGATAATCTTGCAAGTTTTTGTTTTTTGTACTTCCCAGAGCATTTTTACTTTTTCATTTTCCATCACTGCATTTGGTCAATGGTTATACCATTTTTTGGTATTATTTTCTACTCATTACACAAATACTAAATGCATATTTTCTTTTTCTTGAGAGGTGATTGCAACCGACAATTTTAGGTCGCAAGTGACCTTTGCTTACAATGTTCTTGCTGATCCAAGTAGCTTAGTTTTTTCAATGTATTATCTCTCTGTGATGTCCGACCAGTTTCGTTAATACAGTGTACCAGCTGCAACTGGTATTACTTCTATCATTTTCATTGACTACATTCTTGCAATTTCACAAGTTAGCTTTTAGTACATCTCCACTTTTTGTTGTTGTTTTGCATCAACTCTTTTTCTCCAAGCAATGTTGTGGCAATAATTTATACCCATTGGTTTGTTTATCTTTTATGACCATGCCTGCTCTTCCGCTTTTATTTATTACTTTTATTATTTTTATCATCATTATTATTTTATTATTGAGTGGTTACACACCATCTAGTGATGGATGGGTGAAAAACAAACATTCAACGTCCAGCAACAAGCAAGCTAAGTTTAATGCAGGCACATGTGCTGCAGCCATTAGAGTGGGATAAATAGAAAACCAAATTGAAATGGCAACATCACTTCAACCTTGCAAGTGCCACCCCGCAATCAGTGAGGAAAGGCACATTGCTCAAGCGGTTGTTGTTGTATGACAACAACTCATGACTACAGCACTCCCGACTCCTAGCCTGATTACTGACAATACATAAAAAGATATCTTAGTATTAGTACTAAGTCTGGTATTGTAGCATTGAATTCAGACGGGATATTTGTTGTTGCCCTGTTTTGTAACGAAAACAACAATAAATACGCACAAAAGCCATGTTGTAATGTATGCCAAACGGCATACATTATTATTATTATCTTCATTTGCGTTTTGCACAGGCTGTTCTTTTTTTTCACGAATCACCTTTTGGGCGAGCCACAACTGGCAGCCAATGGCCAAGAGGTTTCGTTCGCCTTACATCTCCAATACTTTTCGAAGTATCCTGGCTGTTCCCAACAAGGCTGTTTTTGTACCACCCCAACACCTACTTCAATATCTAGTTTTTCCATCCATCCATTGAAACCTTTGCTTACGCATCCCATAGCACCTATTACCACTGGTACAACTATCGCTTTTCTCAATGAACAGAGCTGTATCAATTACCTCTTTAGGTTTTGGTATTTATTAACTTTTTCATTTTCTTTGACATGCACCCTATTATCTCCTGGAACCGAAACATCAATTATTATTATTATTATTATTATTATTATTATTATTATTATTTGGTTTTACTTTTCTCTGTTGCTGTACACAATCCCACCCATAATTGTCTAGTAAAATAGTACAAGGAGGAAGTTTTATAATGATAATGCATTTCCTAGTATATGTGCTTGCCCCGTTAACCACAATTTTTTGTATTTGCGTGAGCGAGTTTGTTCGAGGCAGCTCTGCAACATGTTTTTCTACGTTTTTGTTTATAGCACCTAAAGCGCCTACGGCTATCGGTAGAGTAGCGGTTTTCATTTTCCACATTTTTAAAACTTCAATTCGCAAGTCTTTATATTATTATTATTATTATTATTATTATTATTATTATTATCATCATCATCATCATCATCATCATCATCAGTTAGAGTTAAGATACAATTGGAGGCATAGTTCAGGTTTACTTCACGTTTACAAAACAATGCAATAACAGGTGTTTGAAGTCTTTGTAGACATTGGTTACAATACAAACAGAGTAACCACTAAGCCATACTTGCTCAGAATATTGGATTAGCATAATTAGATATGATAATAGACTTCAAAGCATATTTAGAGTCAAAGTAAAAACAATGTCATTTAAATGTAGTTTTCTATGGATTTATAGTTGGCTAGAAGCTCCAGAGATTTGTTTTATACGTAGGGGTTTTATTCAAGTAAATTATGATATACTATTTCCAGATATGCTGTAAAAGCTACTCTTTTTCTTGTATTTTTAGAATTCATGCCAGAACTTTTTCAAAGTACTGCTTTATGACCCTGATGGTAGAATATTTGCTTGTGGAACAAATGGTGGAAGACCCAAATGTTACAGATTTGAGGTTTGCATTCTTTTTGGAATTTTTATATTATAGGAAGGACAGTAGCTAAAACAAGGCATTTACAGTTTTTAGTTGATTGCTTTGGAAATGAGCTTTATATCAGGAATGACCCCAATTGCAAACTTTATTGAGAAATGAACTAATCTTGGAACTCATTTTAGTGCATTCATTACTAGTTTGTGGAGAAATTACAAGATGATTTTTGTACTGAATGTTATCAAGTAATTATTTCATGGTGACAATTTGAAATCCATAGCAACAGTTATTTACAATCAAATCTTTTATTGGAGTAGAACTATGTTGTACACCCCAGACATTTGGATAAGTATTGGTGTAAAAAATTTATTGTGAATTGTGTAGTTAGAATGACTACATCCATCTATTATGTGGTTGGACTGAATGTGATTATCTTGCAAGCTTAAGTACATCAGCCCAACTACACCATTGTGATAAATGGAATGTATTGTGTAGTTGGACTGACCAAGTCTAATGGATCCAATTTGTGTTGTATGGTTAGGTTATCAAATGTAGGAATTCAAGTGTTTTGGCATGGTAAGCTTAATTACACTAGTCTAGTGGACGGACTGTGTATTGTCTGTTGGAGTGCCAATGGCATACCAGGGGTATGAAATTGTGTTCTGTTGGGGAAATTGATTTAATTTGTACATTTTTTTGGAATTAAATTGAATCGAGTTGAAAATCAACTAATATTATTTTTGCCCACCAAATTGGTATAATGATACGGGAGTATTAATAATCAGCACTGGAACTAGATCACTTGCTTTTAAGTGCTGTAGAATTTCTTTAAAAGTTATTTTCACTTAGTTGGTAGCTAATTTCGTAATACAGTGATGAATGTGGAAATTTCTGGATCCAAATATATACTAAGTAATTTATAGACCGCATCCCTCTGTTTTCACCAGGCACATATTAAATGCCAGTGTATGTCAGGAGCTGCTATTAGCTTCCCATTTAAGCCGCCTTGGGTGCTCTGGTTTTTGGTAGGTTATTGTTTTGTTGGAAGCCTGTACCATCAATCTAGATGGGAGAGGCGGTCAAGATTAGAAACTGTGGAAGAAGTCTCAAGTGGGCGAGTCCAAGACTAAATGACACCATAGCATGTCAATGGAAAATAAGAACATTGTGAAATTAATAATGCATCAATAATGCAGGTTGTTTAACTTTTTAAAGAAAATGAAGTAAAGAATATGAAATGCACCAAACCAAGTTTGAACCAGTGCCTGATTCTTTTATGGTCATCTGCTGTATTAAAAAATTTCACAGGTTTTAGTATGGTTGAATCAATAAATAAATTACTAAGGAATTCGAAGATTGTTTCCGTGATGCAGCTAAAGCCTCGGTTTCTTCACGGGAGCAGTGAGGTACCACTCTCGTGTATAGAATAAGTTACTTATTTATTACTTAGTGTATCATAAAGAAAAAGTCGATTTGATTTGGACACAAAAATTGGCTATAAGGTTCAAGATATAGTGACACAATGTAAAAGCAAACAAATTTAAGCCAGGAGGTTGATCTCCAAAGTCTGGAGGGCAAGGTTAAGACTGATTCTGACATAGCGTATTGTCCTTGTGAGGCACGAGTCAAGAGATAGGATTAGGAGGAGAAACTGTGTTGACAAGTTTTTGTTAAAGCCGTCTGAAACTACAAATATATAAATTGCCATGTGTATTTAATATTTGTAATGCGTTTAACGGGTGTCTTTTATTTTGCTAGAATAACACATTGGAATTGTTACCCCAATTCAATATCACTGGTGTTGGAAGATGTCCGCCAGACCCCAAAGAGAACGTTACTAGTTTATTTCAAGGTAGGTCGTTCTTCAATTCTTCAGCTGGTACTGTACGGTCAAAGCTATCGTTACTGTGGCAGTCGTCAAACATAAAGTTGCACACACTTCCATGGTTCTTAACATGTCGGGAATTTGGTATATTTTGGCAGAATGGGATAAAGGTTGTTTAATATTGTCTCGGCGTGTTGCTTGTCATTCGAGGTCAGCTGGAACAGTAGTCGTGGATACTTAAGGAAGATGTAAAGAGTTGTTGTTGGAAATGATTGAAGACCCTATTGTTATTTGTTGGAATTGAAGAATTTAGGTAAAGCTTCAAATCTTGCTACAGTTTTGCCAAGAAAAATTTTTGAAGGTGAAATTCATACCGCTAACCAAATCATAACCTTTTGAAATATATTTACTTACGTTGTATCAATTTTTATTAATGTAAATATGTTATATTGAATTATATTAATTATTTATTATATTATTACTATATTATTATTTTATTTATTATATTCAAATATATTATATCTATGTATATATATATATGTATATATATATAATTTATTTGGTACATGTTAACAAAATTTTGACTTTCTTTAAAATGGGAACCCAGTATTGATTAGCACTTCAGGGTTTGACTCTGTTTAAGTCTCTGTCTTCCAATTCTCAATAAGGTACTATGGTGATATTGTAATATGGTGCCGTGATACCATAAATCTACAAGTGTTGGGTTGTTTACTCACTGTTATAGGTTCGTATAACGTAACTCGTTTTTTCCCATTACCCCATTTACCATGGTGCATATCTTCGTGGCCAAGGAGAGATTAACTTTGATCGAGCTCTTTTTAGGATTCTTTTTGTCTTGTACTAATCTTCCCTGCCCCATTCCGACACGCTAGTTTTTAATATTAAGCTGATATTGGTTAAGCTGTGGTTGTGCGTTTCTTGTAGTTTAATATTGTTTCTCTACAGGTGGATATCTTTTCTCTGCCACCCTTCTTGGGAGTAATAAATTTACTATTTACAAAGCAAAGGTGTCCAAATCCGCAGCAGCATTCAAGACGCATCAATCGGATTTGGTATTCAAAGGTGAGGGTAGTAATATTCATTGTTATTGACAAATTTCAACTTATTGCAATAAAGACTGTGACCAATTTTTGAGCTAAAGTCAATCTTTATTCGTAGCTCAATAGATTTACATTTTGAATTTATAGAAAATAATGGCCATTCGCACCTAAAAAGGTATATGTTCTGCCAAGTTTTGATTAGGAGACACAATGATTTGGGTGACAAAACTAGCACCCATTCCACAGTTGATAAATAGTGAGATTTATAGACAGGTTTAACCCTGTTTGTTGCACATGTTCTTACAGATCTTCGCGATCAGTATATATAGTTGGTAGTTGCCGTTGTATGGCATACTAAATGGTGATTTGAATCGCAAGTTTGACATTGCTATGATATTTCCTGATGTTCAAGACATGCAAAGAGCTTAGAGAGTAGAAAACTTGGGCTACATCTATCGACAAGGCCATTCACACCAAAAAATGTTATACAATAAATTATTGAAAATAAACAGTTAGGCTATCGAAATAAAGACATCCACTAAAAGCAGGAAATTGAACTGAGAGCTTTTAATAGGGAGATTTGAATTGTGGCATTAAGTATGGGGTAGGAGTTTTTTTTCTTAATAATGCAAGTTATGAGCCATTTTTGTTACTTTAAGTGGCATGGTTTTGCTAAAGGTAAACCTTGTTTAAATAGCATTCTTCTTCTTCTCTTGGTGCCTTATCCGATTCGGACATTGGCGATCATGTTTTTCCACTTTTCTCTGTCTCTAGTTGCCTTAAGTAACTCTGTGTTATTTAGATCTATACACTTGCTCAGGCTACTGACGTAAGTTAGCCTTTGCTTTCCCCTACTGTGTTTCCTCTCTATTTTTCCAGTGAGCACTACATTTTCCAATTCATCTTTGCGCATGACATGACCCAAAATTCTTAACTGTCTTTCAAAATTCTCTCTTTAGTCCTGCTCTAATCAAAACTTCTTCATTTGTGACATGTTTAGTCCAAAAATAAATAAATAGCATTTTATAGCATTACAAAATTTAAAGAAATGGTGTTGTTGCACAAGGAAGGTATTTTTTAGACGAAAACTAAAAGTTGTTTTGTATGATAAGCAAGGAAAGGGATGATTATGATGCTGAATGTATATTTCATTTCTATGTTATTTGAAAACCAGTCATGGTTACCATTTTACTACATTTTGTGGGCAAGTTAGTTCAGGATGGGAGAGGTTTTTATTTGACCTTCAGTGTTTGGCGTAGATATTCAGCCCCAAGTAAGTTCGCTTGATACCGCATGTAGTAGCTTCACACTGTTTGTGATCCATATATGTGTTTTTTAAATTTTGACCTAATTTTGACTTTAGGTTCAACGTACGTAATACATATGTTTGTATGTCGGGGGAGTTTTTTTATTCAACTAACAAGAATCTCTTCATAAATAATCAGTTCGCATTATCTTATTGTATCGCTGCGGTGAAGTTCTACTCAATGAGCTGAAATCATTTGGCTACTTTTCATTCATCATTTACCGCAGTTGCTATCTTTTGTACATCTGTGTATTGCCTTCCCTCTTCCTCCCCCACATCATGCAGTCTTTTACATTGATATTCCGGATACATTTAATAGAATGAATACAAAGACGTTAGTCCTTGTCTTGAGAGGAATGATAGCTGATGTATCTTGTTAGGCTAAACTTGATGCCAGATGAAGGTAAAGAAAAAAAGGTCTTGGCTTGACTTGGGTTACTTCCAAAATGAAGCCAAAAGAGTGGCGTAGTAGTATAATGCAGTGTATGTTCTGTTACGATAATTTTTGACTTATGAATCATCATTGCAAGGTTTCCAAGTTGCTTTTTATGGGAGTATAAATTTGTTTTGGATTATCTAAGATTGTTAGCGAGCAATGCGTTTCGAAATAACTACCAAATAAGTATGTTTGAACGTTCGTATTCAGCCGCATTTTTTAATTCCAAAATAGAAAGCATACAAGGCTATCATTAGTAACGGTTATTAATAATATCGGTTTTTGAATAGAATATGTTTTACTCTGTTTTCAGAACCGCGGTTTGTGTCTTCGTATTACTTCGGAGATGGTTTTGTTTATTTCTTTTTCCGCGAAGTTGCTGTGGAGAATTCAGAAAGAAAGGTAGGTCCAGACCAACACATTTATCAGTAGTTTAAACCAGGGGTCCCCAACCACAGGGCCGCGGACCAGCACCGAGCCGTAGGATAACAGCATTATTTTTTGGTGTTTACATTTTAATGAATTTTAGTGTTTCCAGATTTTCTTTATTCACTTTTATTGATGCATATATTTTGTAAGAACCTAAACTAGTTCAAATATAACGACTTAAAGACCCGATGTTTAAGTTTAATTTGTAAATCTGCCACTTATCCATGCACCGGTCCTCAGGAAGTACTTGAACTTTGAAACCGGCCTTGGTACACAAAAGGTTGGGGACCACTGGTTTAAACTTATCGTGCATTCCTTCAGGTTTCCTGGAAAGTTCTCTCCTCTTGAACGGAACTTTTCAAAAGCTGGTATAAAAGATTAGCTAGTATTTTGGTCTTTAAACTTAACAAAGGGGAAAGTTAATCTTAAAATATTCCCATTATTTTAAGTACTCCAAGAAAACAAGATTCCTGAGTAGATTAAATTGTGTATGGTATTTCCCAGAAATGAAAAGAATAGCACTGGCGAAAGATTCCTTCTTAAAGTTACGTACTACCCTCCATAAACGAAATGTCACAATGGATAGCAAGAAAAGACTTTTGAAAGGATACGTTTGGTCGGTACTGTTATATGTTTGTGAGTGTTGGAACATCAGTGAAGGAACTCAAGCGGAATTTGAAGCAGCTGAAATGTGGTTTCTGAGATGAATGCTCCGTATATCATGGACAGAACATAAATCAAACAAGGAAGTCCTTGCCCTGGCCAACGCCAAAAGGTCACTCATCAGTACAATATGGCAAAGACAGATGCAATTCTTTGGGCTACAAACAACAGTCTGAGCCGTAATGAACTCATCCATGGCTGAAGTGTAGGATGGTTCAGAGTCGCATGATCGCCGATGCCTGTATCAGGTTTGGCACCTGACGTGACATTTCCCAGAAACCATGTTTCTTTAGTTAACGGATTTCCATGATTCTAAGTACCTCAGGTCACCAGGAACATACTTTTTCTTCTTTTGGTTCAATTCTGTATAGCCACAAATTAGAGAAAAAACAGGAATTGGGGGAGGGGAGGGGCAGTAGTGCACCATGTTTGTGACTTAGTTAAAGGGTTTGCGTTATCACGGGTAGTATGCAATGGAGGTTAACGTTGGTAAAACTTTAATTGTGGAGTTTCTTAGACGTTTTTTGTCATGTAAAATACACTAAATAATTAACCGAAATCTAATGAGACAGAGGAAAGGAGGGAAAATTTGGAAAGGAAAAATTAAGAAAACAATCAGGGATTTTTACTCCGCTGTTAAGTGGAGTAAAAAAAAAAAGTCGACAGTTCACTTCTTCCATCGTTTTCCAGTCGACCCACAGACGCAAGTCTAAAACACAAAAATTCATGTTCGTCGTCCAAAGCCTGAACTGAAATTTTTACTGACGTTTTGTATTCACTGTATGTCTTGTTCAAATCATATGTTCCAACTTTTATTACACTTTCATGTTCGATGGATTCCTTTCTTTCAAAGCATTTTTTGTAAATTTTTAATGATGATGACGCTGCAACCAAAAAGGCCTGAAAAATACCCTGCTTGTTGGGGTAACAGAATTTTGTTCCCTTTTTAAAGCTATATAGCCTGTGCGTAGTGAAGTACAAAAAAATCGTATTTCCTAGCAGCAATGTAATAAATTTCTCTTTTTATTGAATAAAAATAATTTGTTTTTATACTTATTTTATTGAAATGCCCTTTTTTCACAGGTTCTCTTAAAATTTAATTTTTTTTAGAAATACAACGATTTCTCTGCTATATCCTTTTCCTTCAAATGCAGGATAAAATCGCTTTATATTTATTTTTGTTTTCAGTTATATATATATATATATAAATAAAATAGTTATGTTTATGTTTATATTTTTATTTGAGGTATACAATATATTTTGTGTGTTTGTGTGTGTATCAGTAGGTGCAGGGCGTTATAATATGTTCCTTCGTTTGGTGCCGCTGGCGATACTTTTGGATGGCATGGCGTAAATTGAGTTACGTAACCCCAACATTTTATATGAACTTGGAAAATTGAAATAATAGATATTTTAATGTATTATATATTTTTTATTGGATTCCCTACATAGAAAACAGAAATTAACAGTGCTTGGTTATGAGTAGGACTTGCAAACATAAAGTATGGCATGCAATGTATATATGTGTGAAACACGAAAAGTAAGAACTTTGATTGCAACTAATAGTTTCACGATATTTCGATGATCAGGCATATTTATATATGTATGTATATTCGATAGGTTTATGAGAGATATTAATGAACTGAAAAAGTTATTTTTTCATATTTTGCAGGTTATATATTCCCGAGTAGCAAGAGTATGCCAGGTAGGTTGAGTTCAATGCTGTATATGTCACTATTTATTCATGTGTTTACTTGTCTATTTTTTTCATTTTGAAACTGACAATAGGTATGCCGTTATTTTACAAAGTATTTAAAACTAGGACTGTTAATTTAATAGGGTTGCTAGCCCAAGAAATCATGCTCTTAAGGTACTACAGTTTTCATCATGAACCATTAAGGCATTTCCCGGCAGAGGTACAACGCTTGATCTTTTTGCAGTGTTGTCAGTCTTTCCAGATATTTACCTCAGACATCTTGTCAAAATTCGCTTTTTTTACACCCATTTAATGTCAGTCTGTGGTAATCGAGAACTCAAGATAACGAAATGAAAAGATAAGAGGGCGCTGCCCTGCACCTGATAATCTAAAGGGACTTCGTGCACCCCAATCAATTTATTTGCCTCCTTGCCAAACCAGTTCCTACCACACATATAATGTCAAAGCTTTTATAGCCTCCGTCAAAGGTTACAGTGTTTTCTAAATTGTTATTTGATTACACGTCCATGTATTAGTAATTAGTTATTGGGATCTGATGTCCTTCATAATGAAGAGAGAAATCGAAGGAATGAAGTAGTAATCGTCATGAAGAAGCAGTGGGTGGGAACATATACCAAGTACAGCACTAATCAGAAGGCTTGGGAACAAGCTGAGAGTAGCGAGCCTCAAGTGGTATAGGAACAGGACTAGGAGAGAAGCACTCTATATCTGAAAGAAGATACTACATATGAAAAAACTGAGCCAGAACTGGTGGATATGGAAACAGATGAAGTAATAAATAAAGTTTATATGAACTGACCGAGGTGGAGAAGAGGGATCCCCCTTGGAGACCTCAAAAGGGAGGAACCGATAGACAAAGGAGCATAATTTATGTGCCGATGTAAATTTACATTCAGGAAACTAAGCAGCCTGAGTCAGATTTTTAAGTGCTCATTCTAAAGGTGGGGTAAAAGAATTGTGACGTGTTACAAAGTCGACCAACGCTCTGCCCAATACCGTTTTCATGGTGTTACAAATACTTTCTAATAGCATGTCGTAAGGCAAGCATGTTTTGTATACAGATTGCCTTTAAATAGTTTCAAATAGTTTTCTTTATTTGAAGGGAAATACCACAAATGAGTGCGAATACGTTCAACAGCTTGTTAGAGGAGGAATGTTTTAATCTGGCAAGTAAATCTGAACTATGGTATTTTGGTATCTTAAAATTGAAACTGTTGTTGATCGGTTTGGCTGTTTGAAACAGATTATTTGTTTTTCGAAAGTTAAGTTATTTGGTGCGTTAATGGTTTTTTACTCATTGATACTCTTGCTCTTACTGATCCTGATGAACATAAATGCCAGTTTTAGTTCGAGGTACCAGATAAATATTTTTAGATGGTACCTGTTTAAGGGTTAAGTTGAAAGGTAGGTAGAGTAGAAGATCATTGACTTCAGAAAGGTTAGTTTTGTACATTCTCCTTCCCACACAGCGCCTGTGATGAAGAGCCTGTTTTTTCAATTTTTTTTACTGACCACTAATTCATTTTGCTTCATTTTTTGTTTTACAGTTTGATCGTGGAGAAACATTAGTTTCAGAAGATCGATTCATAACATTTCTAAAAAGTCAACTGGTTTGTGTAGATACAAGTGGATCCATACCAACATATTTTGATGAATTACGTAAGTAAAATTCACCTATGTATTGTATCGCGAAGCCCAATAAACAAGTCAGTTAGGAGATTTTGCGAATACTTGAATACTTCGTCGTTTTAACTCCCTCATTTTTAATTGAATACCGAGTGATAGTGTTCTTCAGTTGCTGTGGCTAACATCGGTTGTTTTTTAGGTAGAAGGATAATTAAACTAAAAATTAAAAAAAGAAAGAGAGAAAAGGGGGAGAGATAGATAGAGAGATAGATAGATCGATCGATCGATCGGTAGATGAATGGATAGATAAATTGATTGATACACACATACATACATACATACATACATACATACATACATGCATACATACATAAATACATACATACATACATACATCATACATACATACGTCAACACATTCAAATACAAAGTATACAATGCTTTTAATTAAAATCAATATTTTGTTTCCTTGGGTTTCATAAATGGCGCTAGAGTCTACAGAGCTTGTAATTTTGTTTGGTTTTTAGAGAGCACATTTATGCTGGACGTCCACACAAAATCGGGTTCAGAAAAATTTGTTTACGGAGTGTTTTCTACGTACTCGTAAGTATTT
>RDPX01000022.1:3381210-3392837 GCA_003991215.1 Morbakka virulenta
ACATACATAGATTGATTGATACACACATACATACATACATACATACATACATACATACATACATACATACATACATACATACAAACATACATACATACATACATACATACATACATAAATACATACATACATACATACATACATACATCATACATACATACGTCAACACATTCAAATACAAAGTATACAATGCTTTTAATTAAAATCTATATTTTGTTTCCTTGGGTTTCATAAATGGCGCTAGAGTCTACAGAGCTTGTAATTTTGTTTGATTTTTAGAGAGCACATTTATGCTGGACGTCCACACAAAATCGGGTTCAGAAAAATTTGTTTACGGAGTGTTTTCTACGTCGTCGTAAGTATTCAGTGCCCTTTATGTTGCTACATTGAAATCATTTGGTATACAGTACTTTAAGGTAGAATTCCATTAAAATTTTACATTTTTAGTACTTATATTAAAAGGACTGGCCTTTTTTTGCCATGCATAGAAACTCGGTTTGTTTAAGCCGTTGTAGGTCGACAGAGTATTTCAGGCTGCCGAAAGGGGCCTGTCGAGTTGTAACAACTAACATTATAGGACTTTTTTACCCTTGGTTGTCGGCTTTGTCTTCTGACCTGCCATTACGGGTCGAGAAACAAAGTCCAGCAATTCATTTCACAGTTGACAGCCCATTTTTGTTCGCCAAGCTGATGAGGTTTCGAGGGACTATATTTTTGCTTATTAGCCTTCAGAGACGTTTTTGAAATGGTCATGTCTCAATTTGCTGTACTTGTTACCCACAGATTTTAGTTTAACAGTTTAAGGACGTATCAAAGTATTTGTTGTCAGTAAAGTGTGCAGTTCGAGCTTCGAGCTTTTAACCAGCCTGTAGCTAAATGACCCCTTATATCTAAAATAATTTGTTGCTTAGTTTGTCGAACGAACTTCCTATCGGTCTACTTTCCCACTTGTTTGTAAGCCTGATTTATAAGCAGAAGGGGAGTAAAGCAAGCAACTAGGTGACCAATACATGACAAGAAACCTTATACATCATTATTTAAAAATGTAAACCCTAGATATATACTATTTACATGTTTTTGTCGAGGCAAGTTATACCATTGTTATGCGTGAGTGTTTCTATGAAAAGATTATGGCTTAGCGAGAACCGCTTTGCAGCCGATTTTCGCTGGAAAGGTATTGTGGAGTAGTAGCTGTATGTTGCCACCAAAAATTTGAATGTTTTTGTGGTACCACCAGTAGTTTTAGGAGATTTTACCACAGGCGGTGTATGTGATTTAGTTGTCATCCATTTTCGACAGAAAAATGCTTGGCAATTCAGCAGTATGTCGCTACAAGGTGAAGGACATCCAAAAACTGTTCCAAGATAGCAAATTTAGTGAGAAGAAAAATGATGGGCCTTGGATCGCCGTTAACCACCCTGGAAAATACCCAGATGCTGGAAGAACTAAGGTAATAATTCCTTTTTTCTAATTTTTTATTAAGCGCTGTAAATAAAGTATAGAATAAAACGTAAATGACTTGGTGCCGTGATTGAGAAACTAAAACAGCTTCTCAATGCTAAAAGCGTTAAGCTTAAACGAAATGAACAAAGAATTAAACAACATGAAATGAAAAGCTTGTTTAACCACTACCAGAAGAGAGTATACCAAGTACTTAACGGGGAGGAGAAAGGAGATAATGCTGTACCGAAGGCGGAAGAGAGGAAAAAGTTCTGGTCTAACATTGGTCTAACCACGATGCGGAATAGATAAGAAAGATAAAAGAAAAAAAAGGAGAATACCAGTAAAAGCCTATTGCAAATACTGTAGAGTTAGTTAAAGGGCAATGTAGAAAACTACCGAATTTCAGAGAACCATGTCTTAGTTCAGGGGTATTGGCTGACAAGGTTAATGTCTTTTTATTACCCCATTGCGAAACAGGAGGCTCAAATAAGATGGCATTAACCAGGATTGTCAAGAAAAAAAATTACCAACCACAGGGGCCTCTGAAGTTACATGATATGCATTTTGCACTTGTTTTCGATTTTTATATATTTTTGTAAACAAATATTACTTCAATCCCTTTACGAAATTTATCCCGGGAAAGATTTTAAGGCTCGTTGGTCGGCAACATTGAAGTGATTAACATTTTCGGTGTGATTTCGGTGCAGAATTCAAGAGTATGTAAATGTATTATACATTTTCTTCGGTCATAACCAACAGTGAATTCTAATATATTATTCAAACATGATAAACGCCAACCGACTACGTTATACCAGTAAAACGATAATATTTCCCGTCCGAAGTCAAATCCTGAGATCAAATTTATTGGTGGTACAGCTGACAACTATAACTATATGGATTTCTGCCATAGCCACTTAATGGCAGGCGTACCATTAAACATTTTTCTTACACGGTTTAATGTTTTTGGAAAAGAATTGGCTACGAACCCGGAACCTTTGCAAACCGCTAAGGCACCACCATGTCGATGCTAAGATGAGAACATAATACTGACACTTTGATAANAGAACCATGTCTTAGTTCAGGGGTATTGGCTGACAAGGTTAATGTCTTTTTATTACCCCATTGCGAAACAGGAGGCTCAAATAAGATGGCATTAACCAGGATTGTCAAGAAAAAAAATTACCAACCACAGGGGCCTCTGAAGTTACATGATATGCATTTTGCACTTGTTTTCGATTTTTATATATTTTTGTAAACAAATATTACTTCAATCCCTTTACGAAATTTATCCTGGGAAAGATTTTAAGGCTCGTTGGTCGGCAACATTGAAGTGATTAACATTTTCGGTGTGATTTCGGTGCAGAATTCAAGAGTATGTAAATGTATTATACATTTTCTTCGGTCATAACCAACAGTGAATTCTAATATATTATTCAAACATGATAAACGCCAACCGACTACGTTATACCAGTAAAACGATAATATTTCCCGTCCGAAGTCAAATCCTGAGATCAAATTTATTGGTGGTACAGCTGACAACTATAACTGTATGGATTTCTGCCATAGCCACTTAATGGCAGGCGTACCATTAAACATTTTTCTTACACGGTTTAATGTTTTTGGAAAAGAATTGGCTACGAACCCGGAACCTTTGCAAACCGCTAAGGCACCACCATGTCGATGCATTTTGGTAAGAAAAATTATCATTCTAGCCCAGGTCCGTATATTATCAGCAGTACACAGTGTTTTTGGTCGTTGTTTAGCTTTACTAGGAGTGTGGTAAGAGGGATAATTTTACAGGTTTAGTTTAGCGCAGTTATGATTTGGTATTCAAAGTGATACTCAAACATGAAATATAACCAGAAGGAAAATATTTTGATTATCATTCCACATCCTCCTTATTTCTTATTGATTTATTCGCATTATTTTCTGGGTTTTTTAGTGTACAAAGGATCTGGATACACAAACCATGAATTATCAGTCGGGAGTTTTTTCTATCGAACATCCATTACTACATAGCGACGTGATGCCGTTTGATGGACATTCCATATTTTTGCTTCCAGGTGTCGGGTAGGTAGTAAGATAATACCATTTTTGTTTTTGCCATTTCCAAGAACACTTAAACTTCATTTGTGTTAAAAATAATTTTATTAAGTAATTATAATCATTGCCCAGACATTGGCTTCTCAGACTCAATGAAAAATGGATCTTTGCTAGCTAAAATTACCTGGATTTGTGGCGCAAAATGATATGAAGTTTGTATCAAGTGCACCCAAGTGGAGATAACACCTGGTGCAATTACTGTTTGCGAGATACCAACTGAACAATGAAACGTGTTCAATGACTGCTTCGGATATTTATTTAGCAGTCTTCTTAACAAGTATTTTCGTTGTTTTTTATGCATTCACACACAAGTTTGTTGCTAACCTGTAATTTTAGGAACTAAGGGATTGTTCTAGCTCACCTTTGCTTTCTGTTTCAATTTCATTAATGCAGAGCAGAGCATGTAAAGAATCCAAGCAATTACCTGAAAAATGTTTGACAGGGTTAATTGTTTCATTTATTTAATAATTTTTTATTTTTGTATTTACTTATTTGTTTCTGTATTTATTTGTTTGTTCATTTGTTTGTTTATTTTTATTATTATTTATTTACCTATTTATTTATTTTTTTCGGAAGATTTTCACAAACTAGAAATTCCAGTTCATATACAAAATATGAAAAAAGGGTTATTAAGGTTGCGCCTGTGTAATCACACCTTATTGTGGAAAATAAAGTAATAATATATACGAAAACACTAGTCAGTATTCACACTTATTTGTGACCTGTGATCCATCATGCGTACATAGATACGTACGTACATACCATGCACTCCCCAAACCCTAAATCAAACGAATGATCGATATATTTTCTTCTCATAAAACAAGGCGACCCACATCGGTACTAAATGGTCCTCCGTTAGGAATTCCAGATATGGAACATTGGAAAAATTGTGCTTAAGTAACTCTTGCGTGTAGTATAAAGTAAAAAATTCGATGGTGTTGTCGATGCACCTGGTACTTGAGTATAGTATACTGTCAAGCAATGTTCTTTTATTCAGACGTCATCTTCAAATAACTGAACTTTTTTCGAATTGTACAAATTGGTTTTTAAGGTCATGCGTGATAACTAATAAATCTTGTGATCAAAATTAATGTTTGTTGATTGTGCCTTGCTTCTTGTAGCGTTACATCACTGGTTGTGAAAGATGTCCATTTTGACGAAGATAAATCTGATATTGGCATTCATGTTTTATTCGCAGGCACAAGTAAGTTAAATAATGGCTATATTTTTCATGTATGCATGTATATATGTATGTATGTATGTATGTATGTATGTATGTATGTATGAATATATGTATGTATTTATGTATGTATGTTCATATGTACATACGTACGTACGTATAGATGGATGCATGTATGTTTGTATGTATGCTTGTATGTATGCTTTATGTATGTATGCATGTAACGAAATGATGATAATAGGTAACCCCCCCCCCCCCTGTTCATGCCAAGTTACACGTTTTAACAAAAACTCCGTTCTTTTCTTATCAGTATTGTTTTCTATCATGGAAACGTATGCCTATTTGAGGTATGTGCGTAATGTATTTGATTGATATTTGCTCCTTTTTTAGTGGACGGCATCATTTACAAAGTTATGATCAACAGCACAAATGACGGAAGCCCGTATGTTATTGAGAAAATACGACCTTTTAAGGTACTTTTGCCATTTAACAAACTGCCTCTTGTCAATATTCCACCATTTATATGAAATTGTTACCTAGATTTAGCCGACGATACTGACTGTCATCATTTTCCTTGTATTTGCTGGTCTTAAGGCTATTAGCCAATGACTGGATATAGCAAAATTTTAATTCTGTTCGAAGATCATCACACATAGTGCTCTGGTGCAACTTAATGAACTCAGGCGTTAACACACACTTTAGTATTAAGGTATTAGTTTTATTACCCTCGTCTTTTTCTTGTTTATTTTGCCAGAATTATTTTAGCGAACAAGATTTTTTATTTGTGTTCTTTGGGTCCCTCCCTTCCACCTAGTCAAATTTAGAAAGTGTGTTAAACACCTTGGCACGAATTGAAGTAAAAACGGTGTAATTTGAGGACACCAAAAAGTAAATTTTTTTCGATAAATTTTTTTGCTTTACGGCCGAGTGAAACAGGTTGCTTATCTCGTGCACCTGGAAAACCGAGATTGATGAAAGAAGGTCGATTGTTAAATATTTTCATACATTATCCCGATGTAGTAAGTATGTTGTGGTGGCATGGGTGGTAGAGAAATGTTTGTTTAGATGCAACATCATATTACTGTACCTTTAAAAATCGGTGCAATTTGTTGGTAGGGGTTTTCACTTCATTTTTTTACCCGTGTTTCGCAGGTATTTTTGGTAGTGATATGTGCAATAAGTAAAAGTAGATGCGCAATGATACATTCACGCGCATTGCAAAAAAGAGAGAACGTGATCAAAGCCCAGCAGAACAAAGAAAAATCATTGCACGGATTATTACATCTCATGTCATGCTATTCATGATTGGTATAGTGTTTCTGCACATGAAATTGGTTTCCATGTTTCCTGTGTTTTCATGCTCACCAAATTAAACAAAGATTTTCGACGTTGGCAGTATTTATTAGAGAACAGATGGTATTGATAGTCCATATTATTGTTGGGAAAAAAGCCATACATTTTTTAACATCTTTTTTAGAGATTTTAATAATAAATAGTAGTGATCGAGAGATAGATAAACAGCCTATCATACGAGAAGTTCCTGGTTCGAGGCACAAGCACACCCCTGGAGAAACTGTGCCCAATTCGTTGCTCCGATAAAACTGACTGAATTCCGAATTTGCACGGTTGTGAAGATAAAATTGGAAAAGTGAGGAAAACTGAAAAAATACAAACATTTAAAGAACAGAGAAAAATGTGTAATACAAAAAGTAACCCTCTGCACTCAATTGGCTTCCAGCCTCGCATGAAGTGAGAGGGGAAAAAAGGGTGACAAAAGGTGAAAAAAGTATACACTGGAAAAGGAAAAACTGTATGCTATGCACTAATGGATCACTTTCAATTGTGCTTACATTTAATTTTCTGGCACAACTTTTGTGTAAACTAGTGTTAGAACAATTAAGATAGGGTAGTAAAAACATTTTAATTTGAAGCTGTTTCTTAGTTTTCGTTTACCTTCCTTTATTTAGGAGGAACAACCAATTACTTCGCTTGAAATTAGCCAGGTAGGTAATATCCGTGTGCATTAATTAAGGTCACTTTTTCATTTTCAGTAAATTGTTTTAGTTTCCTGGAAACATGTTGACTGTTTTCGTTACATTTCTAAAAATTTGACTGCCTCCAAAACCATGCGATAAGTCCTTGTTCCAAGACAGTTACCCCCATTTACATTTAAATGGGGATACTGTGTTGCATTTTGAGAGGGGCGGACCCATTAAACTTAACTGTGAATGCGATAGTTTTCCCCCAGCCATTCGAAAAAAGTTCCGTAGTATAAATTGAGTACACCCGAACACATATATTGATTTGTCACTAGCAATTACCAAATGTTACGTTCATCCACTTTCTATATAGACATCATCTACATCTAATTGTTTTGGTATTTGCAGGCTTTAAGTTTGCTGCTTTAGAGACCAAGTTCTTTTTTGCTTGTATGTTCTTCAGAACATGCATTCAGCCAACTTTTAATAAGCAAAGTAATAAAATGACAGTAACCACTAATTTAGTAGCGCATTTTGAACAGTTAATTTAGTAGGTACAAACTTTAAGAACAGGATTTTTTAGGTTATTCTCCCAGTACATATCCACTATCGCACATACTTAATGAGACAAATGTGACGTACAGTATATAAGCCCAGAGTAAAATCGCACAGCGCTTTGCGGGCACCGCTCTTTAGGCACCGCTTTGTGGGCACCGCCTTGCGAGGGCTTTTGAGTGTGTCCCGTGAAAACAATGGCTTTTTAAGTGGATTTTTTACCTGCTGCCATACGTAAATATTTTTTCGGTACTTTTTTCGGTAATCCTAAAAGCTGCATAAAACACATGAAATGTGTGCATGTCAAAATTAGCAATCCTTTGTGATTTGAGTTTCCAGATCTTTGCACTTAAATTATTTTTTTTAACAATTGTGCCCTTATGCAATGAAATGGTCAGGTTCTTCAATTTGCAAATTTAAGGTGAGTTATCACAGAATACTTCAGCTGAAGCCAGTACTGTTTTTGAAAAAAGGTCTAATAATATCTAACAAGAAGATATTGATCTTGTGCAGCAAGAACAAACCCCATTGTTTCGACCTTGAAGTCTAAACGTCATAACCATTGAACACAGCATACACCAGCGTCTTGATAACAAATTGGGTTGGACCGTGTCACTCTCGCTAATTTTCGTCTTATTCCCTTTGCGGATTAAGTAAGAGGCAAATTTTATACCAATAAAAACACTATATATCGTAACAGTTTGCAACAACCATTCTAGTTTAGTATCGTTTTTCGCATACAATGAAAGGTCTACCATAAAGAAAAGATTTAAATCTTTAAATCAACTTAAAAAGGCAATGCTAAGGAAAAGGTCGATTTATTAGATAGTGTTTTTTGCATTACATTTGAGCGTACAAAGAAAGCTCTGTGGGTGAAATGAGTTGAGATTATGACATTGAGAGATCGAAAGAGCGAGAGCGGGAAAAGGCAGCACAATTAGATCTTTGTTTATATTATTCGGTATTAATTACTCGTTTTAATAACTCAGGATGCCGTTTTTGCTGGAAGCACGTTAAACAGTTTTGCAAGAATTCCATTGGATCGATGTGACCAGTATGTCCTTTGCAGGTATACGAAGTTGTTGTGTATTTTTCTGAACTATTTTGTTTTTTATTTTTTGTGGTTTACCGTCAATAGGGTTAGAATTCACCCAAAAGCTGAATTAGTTGGGTTATTATACGAGTGACACTGATAATTTGTTGCGGAAAACTATGCCATTTTATTAACTAAAGAAGGCCATATAGACCTGTTGTCTGTAACTGCATACGTCTTGGAAGGCCAAAATAAGCACTAGAGCATTATGACCCTATTTATTCATAATTTTTTATTTTGAGAATTCGGATGCTGGTAAAAATTAATTTTGATAGCATATCGGTATAGTTATTTTTAGTAATGAGTTTTAATATTTCATATTTTTACATAATGGTTTAATATAAGGCAGTATCCTCAGTATCATCAAATTTGCGTGAACGTTAGTTAACTGTATTCTTTCGAACTAGTAAACTACGGACGTCGACCGTTCCCTAGCAAATGTAAATTATTCACACGGCAGTGGTCAACATCAACAAGAATTAACGACGTATCTGAAAGTATCTACCCCATGTCAGGGTTACAGGATAATTTGTTATAAATACGGTTGTGTCTTTTCAGTATGCATCTTCCTGCAGCAATCATATCCAAACAGAACAAGACTTGTTTTTGCTGCGAAGCTGCTTCCATATTTTTGGAAACAACACATCTCGAGACCCACTTTAATTTATTTGATGACAAGTTTGTCACACCTTAAAACTAACTTTTAGAAATGACCTTTCAGTTGTTAATAAGATTAATCATTAGCTTGGAGGGAAGGGGAGGGGCGGCGGCGTAGGTGATTATTAATATCTGTAATATATATGCAGGAAAACTTGTTTAATTGGTTTGACCGGAGGTAATACCAGACAGTGCTATAGAAATAACGGGATGTTGCATGTCCAGAAATGGTATAACTGTTCAGTTATAGACCTCAGAAGAACGAGGGCGCCACTTTCTTTAAATGAAGGCTGAAGTAACAATATCTGTAGCAAGGAATCTGCTCACTGAAGAGATCGATATGATTTCAATATTTACCCCTCGTTCTTTGTGTCCAGGGAATTTACCAACGTCTATATAATCGTCTTTATTGCCGCTTAAGCTGATAAGGACTCTGCAGTTCAGACTTTACAATATGTTACCAAGAACCTGATAGTAAAAACCGGATGCTGTTAAGATCATTGTTGGTGATAAGCACCACTGTTGTAAAGACCTGTATTGTTCTTAGGGTCATTTCTTGTCTTATTTATAGAAGGCGAAGGAAATGACTAATTTATGTATTTTTGTGTTGTTTGTTAACTGGCAAAATTTGGTCGTTAAATTTTATTTGGCTAAGTGTATGTATTTAATTAGGTATTAAGAAGAAAACGATAATAAATAAATAACGACTTTTGGACTAAGAGAATATTTTCCCGAGGTTCCTTTAGGGTGTAACAATACTGAGGGGTAGATTATAGAGACCTGGCAATTTGTATACATTAACCAACTATCTTTAGCTCTGGCTACCTTTGTTCTTTTTGCAATTAATAATGGCCACAACTTAAACCCTAAAAACGCTAGTTTTAGATTGTGTTTTACGTAGTTGTACAAGTAGTAATTCTTAGAAGCTCTGTGATTTTGATGTGGAACAGAAGTTGATATTTGTTATTTCTCATGTGATGTGGTTACGCGTATTGTAAGTCATTAATTACAAAGCAATCCAGTTTTGGCGTACCAAGCTTAAGGTTAAGGACAAGGTTTCTGAAAAGGGATATGTTTGACACGTTGGGTACAACCAATATAGTATGCCTAGTGTTAATAACAGTTGACAGTTAAAAGTATTTTTTTAAATATCCGTCATTGTTTATTTTTAGTGATTGTGTCAAATCAAGAGATCCCTTCTGTTTTTGGAGTGATGGAAAATGCCGATATTTCAAATCTGCAACTTCAAACAACAAGTAAATTAACATTTATTTACAGTACACTAGAGCTTACCACATATTAAGTTACGGGGGTATATTAACCGTTATTACTAATGAGTACGTTGAAATAGAAATATGGTAGTCGATTTACCAGAACAGACCGTTGTAATGTTCTTTTCCATTTTCCGAACTGTTTACCTTGAGATAAGAAAATTCGAATTTGCTGTAAAAAATTTTCGCTGTAAGGCAGTACATTATGTTCTTTTCAGTTGGAGGGGATAAATTTAAAGTATATTTTATGACTGGAAAAAATTTGTTTGTCTTGTGCTGGTGATGCTGCCCAGGCCATTGATATGTACATTTCGGGCTACAACTCACATTATTGACAGATTCATACGAAAATTGTTGTGTAAGGTTAACTTCATAGTGAATAGGGATCTAGTTAATTTTTTAATGTTTCTATGTGTTTCTCTCTTCCCTCCCTCTTTCCCTCCCTCTTTCCCTCTCTCTTTCCCTCCCTCTTTTCCTCCGTCTTTCCCTCCCTCTCTCTCTCCCTCTGTACCTCCCTCGCTCCTTCCCTTTCTCTCCCTTTTTCTCCCTATCTTTCCCTTTCTCTTCCCATATTTCCCTTTCTCTCCCAATCTCTCCCTTTCTCTTCCTTTTTCTTCCTTTTTCTTCCTGTCTCTCCCTCTCTCTCCTTCTCCCTCTCCCTCTCTTTCCTTATCTACCTAGCTATATTAAAGCTGGCTTACTCATTGGAGCCTACATGGTACTTATATTTTCTTAAACAAGTTTCGGGGAAGCAATTTTGGGATAGCCATATATTTCGAAAAGATTTCATCAAAAGCAAGTACGGTATTTGCAGCTGCATCATTTTAACCGTGTAGTAGTGTGCTGTACTAAATTGTTAATATGCAGGGTGTACGGAAATGGTTTATTGTCAAGTGGTACGAAAGCGTCTTTCCGTGAAATGTATTTGGTTCTTTTTGTACCATTTCCGATTCCATATTGCAGTTATCTTCAGGTAAAAAAATCGGTTTAATGTGCTAATTACTTAGTTATGTAATTGCTTTTCTATCCTTTGTATCCGTGTTGTGCCACTGAAATACTTTTTTATCAACAGGACACGCATTGATAACTGGTTGTAATTTCGCAATGAAAAACTGCATTAGTGATCAAAATTTCCTTTTTGTATTTCATGTAGGGAGCACCAAAAGAACCAGAGTCGATATTGCAACTTATTCGCGGGATGTTCAAGATGTTTCGTTCACGGCGAGGCCAGATACGTATAAATTTTGGCAAACCATTTTCAGTCCAGGTGAGCCGCTACTTGGATCAATTAGGAAGAGTCACACTTAGTTTCCCGGAGTATTTACGTAAATAGACATTTTTCTTTA